>OY992877.1:142385564-142388064 GCA_963921405.1 Cepaea hortensis | reverse complement strand
GATGATGTCAAGATTAAGTTCTATGAGGACTTGCACAATGTATAAACATCTGATCCCAGAGGAGACAAAGTTATACTCCTTGGGGATTTCAATGCCTGAGTAGGCACGGGCACCACCTCATAGAGTGGCATTATTGGAAAGCACGGAGTCGGAAATTGTAACAGCAATGGACTCCTCCTCCTTCGGACATGTGCCGAACACGATCTCCTGATTACAACACAATTTTCCGTTTTCCCATGAGAAACAGGACATCGTGGATGCACCCTCGCTCGAAACACTGGCACCTCATTGACTATGTTATCGTCAAGAGGAGTGACAGATAAGACGTTCGGGTAACAAAATCCATGTGTGGTGTCGAATGTTGGACAGACTATCGTCTCATTATCTCGAAAATAAACATACACATCAAATCACGACGGCGTCCTCAAAGGGTAAAATTGCAAAAAAACATTGTCCACATTGTCAAAGAACATTTCGAGCCAAAATAGGCCTTCTCAGCCATCTTAGAACTCACGGCTCCATACTTTCAATCCCACTGGATGAAATTAATGGTCATCATCATTCTTTAAGGACAAACAACAGATGTTATGACTTGTTGTGTTCAGTTATATTTGGACGTTATATCGATCTGTGTTCAGTTATTGTTAGGTATTATGACTAATTGTTCTTCAGTTATAGCTTGGTGTAGTGCTTGTCTATGTTCAGTTATAGCTGGGTTTTGTACTTTTCTGTGTTAAGTTATAGTTGGGTATTAAAAATGTCCTCATTTGCTTTTATTATTAACTCATCTTGTCTCATTTTAATTTGAACAGAAGGATTTTTATTTATAGTAGCTATTGCAATTATAATATGTTATATTATATATGATAATACGAGGGGGCTTCAAATGAAAACGTTAAATGTGTGTGTGTGTGTGTGTGTGTGTGTGTGTGTGTGTGTGTGTGTGTGTGTGTGTCTGTCTGTTTGTGTGTGGGGAGGGGGAGGTAAGTGTGAATATATTCTGAAAAAGTAAAGAAAAAATGTATCATATTTCTATGTAGTCACAATTGCATTCAATGGAAAATCCCCTGCGCCGGTAAAGTGCTTGGAGTCCTGTAGAAAAGAATTCCCTGGAGGTCATTAATCGGTGTGGTTGACCCGGCGGTGAACAGAGTTACGCCGTTTTGAAACCTCTTATTCCACTCATATGCCGGTCTCACTGGCCGAGGGGTTACAACACTTTCTCCGTAATCCCGTTTATCACGCAGAGTCTCGTAGCGGGCGAGAACTGGGAGCGGTTCGTCCCCCGCTGGTGACTTGCGGGATAACTGAGCCGGCCGCTCAGAAAGCAATGGCAAACTACTGAGCGTAATCTTGCCAAGAAATCAACAGACAGCTGAAATATGCTGCTGTTGACAGCGATGTCCTGTAAAGGATATGCAAAACATTTATTCCACTCATACACTTGCTGGATTGACAGGCATGCATCACTATATTGGACCTTCATTCGCCGATGAATTGCTAAGGTTTCACCCTTTCGCTGATCAAAAAAGAAAACAGAATGCTGCACCTCTTTAGTGCATGTCAACAGTGGGGCGGTCATATATAAAACTGTCCTAATGACGTCACCGTGTTGGTCTGCAACATGGTGCAACGAGCTTAAAACTCTTAACATCCTTAACAACAATACTGACAGGTTACAAGACAACGGCATAGATATTGTAATTTCTATTACTCTTTTAAGGTTTTCATTTGAATCCCCCTCGCGTATTATACTGTTATAATATACTATATTGTTATAAAAAAGTATATAACACGTAATTAGTCTGACCGAGAATAAATTAGAATCGCGGTAGCGCTGCGGCTAGCACGCTTGCTGCCAGCTCGGTGATCAAGTGTTTGATTCCCCATCAAGGCGGTGATTATTGTTTTAAATGTCATGGACTCCCAGGTAGACCCAACCATTGATGGGTACCTGGAAATGTTTTGAAAAGTTAAGGCGGCAGTCGTGATACAGTGTGTATTTTTAATCACTGTGCTGTTTTTGAAAATATTGCCGTTCCAAGTTTTGTATTTACCTACTGTGGAGTTCATGCAAAACAATGCAGCATAATAGGTAAATACAAAACTTGGAACGGCAATATTTTCAAAAACTGCACAGACATTAAAAATACACCCTGTATATACCACAACTTCTATCAAATGCCGATTGGTGTATAACATTATGAGACTAGCACCACATACCCAATACCGTGTGTTGCCGGGACCTATAAAGTTTGCTAAGAATAATAACACTGTTGCCTTCCATGCATGTCGTAAGAGGCGACTAAGGAGGCTTGGGCTGAGATTTAGTTTACAGTCTATTGGGACTTCCGATCCCCAACATGGCGGATAGGCATTTAGACAATTAATGCCTCTGGAGTGTTTGTGCTTGTGGCTACGGTTTGCATTCGCATTTTCCTCATGTTAGACTGGTAGTGCATGGTTCCGTCTCCCTGCTACTGAGTGAGTGCGTGGCGCG
>OY992877.1:142258064-142378064 GCA_963921405.1 Cepaea hortensis | reverse complement strand
TCTGTGTTCAGTTATTGTTAGGTATTATGACTAATTGTTCTTCAGTTATAGCTTGGTGTAGTGCTTGTCTATGTTCAGTTATAGCTGGGTTTTGTACTTTTCTGTGTTAAGTTATAGTTGGGTATTAAAAATGTCCTCATTTGCTTTTATTATTAACTCATCTTGTCTCATTTTAATTTGAACAGAAGGATTTTTATTTATAGTAGCTATTGCAATTATAATATGTTATATTATATATGATAATACGAGGGGGCTTCAAATGAAAACGTTAAATGTGTGTGTGTGTGTGTGTGTGTGTGTGTGTGTGTGTGTGTGTGTGTGTGTGTGTGTGTCTGTCTGTTTGTGTGTGGGGAGGGGGAGGTAAGTGTGAATATATTCTGAAAAAGTAAAGAAAAAATGTATCATATTTCTATGTAGTCACAATTGCATTCAATGGAAAATCCCCTGCGCCGGTAAAGTGCTTGGAGTCCTGTAGAAAAGAATTCCCTGGAGGTCATTAATCGGTGTGGTTGACCCGGCGGTGAACAGAGTTACGCCGTTTTGAAACCTCTTATTCCACTCATATGCCGGTCTCACTGGCCGAGGGGTTACAACACTTTCTCCGTAATCCCGTTTATCACGCAGAGTCTCGTAGCGGGCGAGAACTGGGAGCGGTTCGTCCCCCGCTGGTGACTTGCGGGATAACTGAGCCGGCCGCTCAGAAAGCAATGGCAAACTACTGAGCGTAATCTTGCCAAGAAATCAACAGACAGCTGAAATATGCTGCTGTTGACAGCGATGTCCTGTAAAGGATATGCAAAACATTTATTCCACTCATACACTTGCTGGATTGACAGGCATGCATCACTATATTGGACCTTCATTCGCCGATGAATTGCTAAGGTTTCACCCTTTCGCTGATCAAAAAAGAAAACAGAATGCTGCACCTCTTTAGTGCATGTCAACAGTGGGGCGGTCATATATAAAACTGTCCTAATGACGTCACCGTGTTGGTCTGCAACATGGTGCAACGAGCTTAAAACTCTTAACATCCTTAACAACAATACTGACAGGTTACAAGACAACGGCATAGATATTGTAATTTCTATTACTCTTTTAAGGTTTTCATTTGAATCCCCCTCGCGTATTATACTGTTATAATATACTATATTGTTATAAAAAAGTATATAACACGTAATTAGTCTGACCGAGAATAAATTAGAATCGCGGTAGCGCTGCGGCTAGCACGCTTGCTGCCAGCTCGGTGATCAAGTGTTTGATTCCCCATCAAGGCGGTGATTATTGTTTTAAATGTCATGGACTCCCAGGTAGACCCAACCATTGATGGGTACCTGGAAATGTTTTGAAAAGTTAAGGCGGCAGTCGTGATACAGTGTGTATTTTTAATCACTGTGCTGTTTTTGAAAATATTGCCGTTCCAAGTTTTGTATTTACCTACTGTGGAGTTCATGCAAAACAATGCAGCATAATAGGTAAATACAAAACTTGGAACGGCAATATTTTCAAAAACTGCACAGACATTAAAAATACACCCTGTATATACCACAACTTCTATCAAATGCCGATTGGTGTATAACATTATGAGACTAGCACCACATACCCAATACCGTGTGTTGCCGGGACCTATAAAGTTTGCTAAGAATAATAACACTGTTGCCTTCCATGCATGTCGTAAGAGGCGACTAAGGAGGCTTGGGCTGAGATTTAGTTTACAGTCTATTGGGACTTCCGATCCCCAACATGGCGGATAGGCATTTAGACAATTAATGCCTCTGGAGTGTTTGTGCTTGTGGCTACGGTTTGCATTCGCATTTTCCTCATGTTAGACTGGTAGTGCATGGTTCCGTCTCCCTGCTACTGAGTGAGTGCGTGGCGCGATACTGTGAGCTGTGAATTTTGCGTGTAGTGCTTTTACATCTGTCTGCAGTTGTTTGTGGCGTGAACTGCATGTTCGCAACGATGGCTGTCAGCTGTTGCTGTATTGACTGGTTTGCCTTATCGATTCACGGGTGCATTTTTCAGGAGACTCCTGGGAGTCATCGCTGGAGCTACGGAGTTCGTGCTTTGTGCGGCGCTTTCGGCGGGTCGCCCTGCTGAAAGAGACCGAGCCACATGGGATAAAACCCGAGTCAATTAAGTCTTTCTGGTGACTGCCGATTCCATCGACGATGAACTGTGTTTTTCGTGGAGGACTTTGTTGGCATTTTGGCGGCGGCATTATGCACAGTGTGCCTGTGCGGGATGTTGGCTTGCCGAGACTCCTGTCTATTTCATTGTTCACATAGGGCAGTGATGAGCATTTTGTGTGATATTCACTGGCACAGGAACGGAGCATAATGGAGACGACCCGTTGCTATGAAGCTGGAACCGCGACTATCTAACTAACTAACTAACTAACTAACTAACTAACTAACTAACTAACTAACTAACTATCTAACTAACTAACTAACTAACTAACTATCTAACTAACTAACTAACTAACTAACTAGCATACCCAATACGCTTCAAGACGTGGGGGGGGGGGGGGGGGGGGATGCATTTACTTTTTTTACTTCTGTCCGAAAATAAATAAGGGAGTGTTGCTAAAGAAGAAACAGAAAGAACGCAATATTTGAAAAGAGGAGCTAAACCAGGGTTACAATTGATTGACCCTAGTCTTTTCTTTTTGCCGGTCTCCGTGGCTAAGGTCTTGCTGACGCAATTCGTGAGGCCGTTTGCCTTCGTTCGAAACACAGCTGCGGCCGATTTGGCAGCAGACCGTGTCGCGCTGGTTTTGACGTGATGGTATGAGAGCCGGTCGTTCAGAAATCAATGGCAAACTACTGAACGTAAACTTCCCAAGACATCAACTACAGCAGTGCTGGTGTTGACAGCGATGTAATGTAAATAGGATATGCCCAAAAACAAATGTCTTGTTTCTATAGGTCTACGTGGCTGAGAGATATAATGCGCTGAAACTTCCTCTTCCAACGGCGGCTTAGAGAGTTAGTTCCACTCACCAGTCAGTTGACCTCTAATGTTGACTACTCCTGCAAAATCAATGAAAAACTTTTTTTTTTTAATTCGCATATCCTTTACAGGACATTGCTGTCAACAGCAGCATCTTTCTGCTGTCTGTTGATTTCTTGGCAAGATTACGCTCAGTAGTTTGCTATTGCTTTCTGAGCGGCCGGCTCAGTTATCCCGCAAGTCACTAGCGGGGGACGAACCGCTCCCAGTTCTCGCCCGCTACGAGACTGCGTGATAAACGGGATTACGGAGAAATTGTTGTAACCCCTCGGCCAGAGTGACCGGCAATGAAAAACTTCTCATCTAAAATTGTCTAGTAAATCACAGGAAGCCACTAAGGGCTGGGATTGATTGCTTCGTCTTGCAACGGGCGTGCAATATTTTAAAATAAAGTCATGTTTCTGGTAAAATGTAGGCATACGTACATTAACAAAACAAAGTCGTTACCAAGACCGCACTCCTAGTAGTACTTGGCATGTGCCTTTGAGACAAGGCTAACCAGCATCAACCGTTTGGCCTGACACAGTTGGCTTAGGTTTGAGGGATCTTTCTTGTGCAGCATGTGACGGCTACATTAAGTACCCGCATGAAGGCTTCTACGAGGTCCGTGGCTCCTGTGGTGATCACTGCTCAAATTATGAAGAAGAGGCCATTGACATATAAGAAACGGTTATTGGCAGACAGAAGACGGAAGGAAGGGCGGACGAACGGATGGAGGGAGGGATTGATCGAGAGAGAGACAGACAGACACACTGGCGGGCGGGCGGGCAGGAGGATAGATCAACAGACAGACGGACGGGCGGGCGGATGGATGGACGGATGGATAGATGGATGGGTGGGTGGATGGATGGATGAATGGATGGATGAATGGATGGATGGATGGATGGATGGGTGGGTTAAGAGACAGACAGACTGATGGGTGGATCAAGAGACAGACGGACTGACTGAAGGATAGATCAACAGACAGACAGCCAAACAAAGGGACGGAGTGACGTACGGAGGAACATATAGACAGACAGATAGACAAACAGACGGTTGGACAGAAGAACGAACGAACGGACGGACAGACAAACAAACAGACATACAGATGGAAGGACGGACGGACGGTGTGATCGATTTTTTTCATGTTTAAAATTCGGTTCCTTCTTTGCTAAAAAGATAAATCTTTGAACAATGTCTGATGGTGTTAGTGTTCATTTGGCGAATAAAAACCAGTCATTTTATTGTCACCATATCTATTTCTATCTATTGTATCTATTTACTTAATGCAATGTATTAGCAGGGTTATATTTTGTATTGCCATTTTAGTGTGTAATTCATCTGAAAATAAAAAGCGTTAAAGTTAAAGTCAAGTTCATGGAAATGTATAACATGTAAGCACTAAAACTGATCTATGAATGTGAGATATGCTACTAGTAAAAAGTAACAGTAACGAGAAAAAGGGCGATAAAGTGCTTCATAGAACCTGTACTTTTGAATGGATGTGTGACTTGGACGATAAGCAGACAGGCTAACAAACACCTAAAGGCAGTGGAAATGTGGTTTCTGAGAAAAATGCAAAGAATACCACGGAGAGACAGAAAAACCAACGACCAAGACATATAAGAGGCAAATGAAAACCGCAAACTGGTTAGAGATATTAGACGTAGACAGTTAATTTTTTTTTTGGGGGGGGGGGGGGGGGGGGGTAGGCGCGGGGGAGGGGAGGGGTCACGCTGAGAGAAGAAATAAACTAGAGAACTTGGTGACAACTGGCAAGACAGGAGGAAAAAGAACAAGGGGAAGACAGAGAAGTAACTATCTAGATGGCTTTAACACATGACATGATTGGGACAACAACACAGAGCTGATGCACGATTCTGATGATCGTGTAGATGGCGAGACAAGACCGCCAACGCCTACCCGCATGGTAAAAGTTGATGATGATGATGATGATGATGATGATGATGATGATGATGATGATGATGATGATGATGATGATGATGATGATGATGATGATGATGATGATGATGATGATGATGATGATGATGTCAATGAAGTATTATAAGTAGCAAATCTTGCAGCAAAAGGACAGTTATACAATTCGAAATCCAGTTTTAGACAGTTACATTTAATTGAACAAAAAAGATTTGGTACATAATTTTTCTGTCTGGGATTTAGTGTAGGGCTCAAGATCAATAGTTAATTTATAACTGTAAAATTAATTCCATGATTGTAAAACTATATTGGTATTATACCGAGAAATAATAGCCATAATTAAAATGTACAGCTAGCACAAAAATAGAAGCATAAAGTTCAGTAACATTATCCTGTAATGGACACTCTAAAATATCAGGCCGAAATACTGGCTTCCGGGCATTTAAGTGTTAAATGTCCAATTAAAAACGACGGCACCACATTTGTTAATGCTTTAAGTAACTTCACATTTAATGTGCATAATAAGTTGTTACATAGAAACAGCAGTACTATTACTAATAAGTGTGAAGAGACGGACTACGATTAAAAAATACACATTAATTTTTTATAAATAATACAATAAATAATAAGTGTAACCAGAGAGAGTGGTTTGTTAACAAGTTAAAGAGAAGAGCGAAAAATAAAACATTTGCAAGCTTCTTATCCAATCTTGACATCAGCCTAATCATACTTTTTTTTTTCAAGATTTCTAATTTGTGTGATTCCCTTGAGCAATAGAAATTAAAACACTAATATTTCAGCTATGGAATATTCCCTGTAGGCAATTTTGCAGTGATTCATTTCCAACTCGACACAAGCGAAGATGAGTGTCTAGAACTATCTGAGATTAAAACATGAGAGACGTTTTACTTCAGGGTTATCCGATTTTTGTTCATTTAAGCCTCATATAATATAAATGTCGAGTGCCAGATCAATACGACTGTCACGAAGTAAATGGCTGGATCTAAAAGGTATTGGAACGCTGAGCCAAAGCCGGGCAATCAACTGTGCAGATGAATGGAGGCGAAGGTTTGCCGGTTGTAGAAGCAGAGGTAAAGTTGCTAAATTCCCCGAGTTAATGTTCATTTATACACGGGGGTGGATATAATAAAGTCACGGAATTGACTTTTTCTGACAGTTTCGTTGCTGTTATATAACACATAGATATGTCAAATGCGTTTATTTGCACAAAGAAATTTTCGTCATTGGGTGGTATTTGGTAAGGATCTTGGTTTATCAAATATCATCATCTAGCAGACCGTCGCTTTAATCACGAACAGTGGAAACAATTCTCCATGATTTGTCCAGTTTCGTATGTTTTCATGCGCAAGGCATCTCCGGTGTCCTTTGTCCATAATAGTACTGGAGATCCCGTAACTTCCCTTCCAGTAACAATTATTGTTATTTACAAACGTTCAGTGTGACGTTTAAAATGACCTCAGTATTTCAGATTCCAGGAAATGATGATTTGTATGGAATCTTCGGTAAGGTGTGGGATTTTTTTCTGTCGGGGGCAAAAAGAAAATCCTAACCTGCACAGTTCGGGACGACTGCACTAACCAGGCGGCCTGTATTCCTCAGGCTCAAAGACCCCACTGCCATACACCGTAAGGTACAGTATTGACAGTAAATGACAGTTGACAGATGGTTTGTATTAGACAGTTTCACCTGTGTGTACACCTGTATAGTGTTTCGCTATATGTAGTTTCACTTAAAGTCGCGTTTTCCAAGAACGTAACCCCGACGTTAACCGGGACTTTCCAGTATTTTTATAGACCAGTTGACAGGCGATGGGTGAGGCGGTGAATATCACGCTAGGTATCTTTACTTTCCCAGATACATCTTTGGTACCTATTTCATACTGGGTCGACCCGAGAGGCCTGTTGTTTTCTTTTTAAACTACCCCGTCCTCAATGAGGATTCGAACACATGTTATTCGGGCAGCAGACAAGCTGTACCGACTACCACCACATTATTTATTGCTGTTCTGCACACCTCTTCCATTTTATACATTAATGTTCTTCTTAACCAATAATCGCACTGCAATTCTGCTACAACTATCATTATACTAACTGCATTTTTCTGTTATTGGTATTTTCAATGTATAGCAGCTTGCCGAGTGGCTATAATGCCGGATTTTTCTTCGGGAGACTCTGGTTCGAATCCTAGGTACGGAGTGGAGATTTTATTCTTCTGTCGGAGCCAAAAAGAAAACCCTAACGTGCACAGTTCTCGGCGACTGCACAAAGCCGGCAGCCTTGATTCCTCAGGCTCAAGACCCCCCCACCCCCTGCCATACACCGCATGGTGCCATATTGGCAGTAAATGACAGTTTTGTTGTTGTTGATAGTTTTATGACAAATCTATATTTATCACTGTATTGCTGGCAGATCTATACCTATTACTGTGATGCTGACAAGTATATGTCCATTTCAGTCACTGAGAGGTTTATGTCCATTATTGTACTGCGGACAGTTCTATATCCATTACTGTCCTTCTGGCAGGTCAATATCCATTGCTGTACACCTCACTACTCTATAACAAATTAGTGTACTACTCGCAGACCTATATACTTATTACTGTACGATTCGCAGTCCTATATCGAGTTCTGTACTGCTGATAGCCATATTTACATTACTGTACTGCTGACCGATTTATGTCCATTACCTTGCTGTTGGCAGTTCTATATGTTAATTACTTCAGTTCTGGAAGATCCATATCCATTGATATATTGCTAGCAATTCTATATCCATTACTGTACTGCTGGTAGATCTGTGTCCATTAATATACTGCTGACTGTGCTATTGACAGTTCTCTATCCATTACTGGGATGTTCGTATCCCCGTACCTATACACGCGCCGTTGGTCGTCGATTAGTGTATCCTCGGTCCTCATTACCTGACACTAACACATTAATGTACTTTTCTGCTGTAGTCACAACATCCTACATCAATAGACAAGAGAACATGGATTCTGCTATTCACTTTCTTTAGTATAGTTCTATCATTTTGCTCAGTATAATAATACAATTTTTTGTTTGTTTGACTGTTACCTTAACCTCCCCTCGGACAGTCAGACAATGTTTGCACTCCGAAGTGGCCTTGTTAATACAACAGTTTAAAATTAACTTTAGTAAACTCCGAGTGGAGTTCGCCTCTGAATGATATCACCTTGGTGCAGAGCACTCTGTTGATTTTACATCTTATCTTTACACAATGTCAACAAACTAATTCTACGCTACCCGACTGAATGTATGGCTACATTATTCCATTTAAGTAAATATTGCTTTGTTCCAATATTCATCAAAGAAACTTGCAAATTTCAATTTTATTCCTCCCCCAAAAAATGTCTTTGGAAACTATAGACATTGTAATTGCTAGACATACTGTATTAATAAGTTTCGCGCCTCGGGCCATAACTCACTGGAAATTGATGAATCGAGATGCATTCGTTAAGTCTCCTGTGCCGAAGATACCTTTTAAGTCAATAACCACGTCCAGATGATTAAAAGTCCGCGTCTCAACTTAAGCCGGATTCTGGGGGCCGTAAGCTTTTTATGCCAGACTTAACGTTGCTGAGTCTATATTTACTTAACGATAGCCCACCAGATACTAATGATGATAAGCTCGGCGATTAAATCTCGTGGCAGCAAATCGTTGTACTGTCAACTCCTTTCTTGTATATTCGCCAGACTCCCGTACCGCGGCCGACCATTACAGAGGACGGCCAAAAGGGAGTTACCGGGGGAGGAGGGGCATGATCTCTTTTCTTATGGAATATTTACACAGAAAATTTACACTGATTTTCAAAAAAGGTACGAGAAATCCTATGACCAAATAGTAATTGAAAAAACATTCAATTAACGGACACACGGAGGCAATACACTTGCATTACAGAAGATATAAACGCTGTTTGAGAAAGTAAGGAAGCGAAAAGTCAATAGATTAGACATATACCCTGAGGAGCGGGGAAACTGGTAATTAGCAAAACATATGTGAAACTAGCATTGATCATCAGAATAAAGAGAAAGACCGGAAGCAAAATTACAAGCCTCTCGTGGATTGAATGCTTAATAGCAATAAATGGCAAGTGTCAAGCTGGAGATAGAGATAGAAAGGGAAATAAAATTGCTAATTTTAGACGGTTTATTATTGTACGAATAAATAGCGTGAAGAATAGGCTGGCTAGAGGCAAGCTGGCACATGGACAAGCAGGCAAGAGAGATGGACAGATAGACAGACAGGCAGGCAGATAGAAAATTAGACAGATTACAACAGCTAGATAGATAGTTAGCTACACAGACAAACAGATAAACAGGTCGAAAGATGGATAGACATGCAATCAGACAGATAGAAGATTATATATATATATATATATATATATATATATATATATATATATATATATATATATATATATATATATATTATATATATATAGTTAGACTAATTGATTGATTGATTGATTGATTGACTGATTGATCTTCGTTTCCTTCTTCTTCTATTTCTGCTGCTGCTGCTGCTGCTGCCTGTTGATCTTCCAACGGAACATATTCCCTCAACCATTTCACGTCGAAATTCACGTCAAGTCCAATTTAGACTTGTGATTGTTTAAATTTTGTAGCTAAAATTGTCTACAGGATGAAGGGGCCAGAATCTCACCATTACTCCTTAGTCGCCTCTGGTAACAGTCTTCTCTTTCGGGCCAAGTAAGATATGGGCGGCGACAACAATACTTTGACTCTATACCAAGCTACGAGCCCCACAGATCTCAACACCCAGAAGTACAATGTCCAATCCAGTGCCTAATTTCGGATGGGTATTTTGACGATTTCAGCCAGTTTTGTGCAAACAGAAAGATTTCATTTTGAATTTACGATTACCGTGAGGATAACTGATGCTCCACATTCCATCAATATCCGCACCTTGATTGAAAGAGAATATTGCTGAGAATATTCTTCATCTTGAACAGAAGATCTGAACATTCGTAAATGTGTATCCTGCTTGTGGTGGCAATAACGTAACATTAGTCAGTAAAGGACTCCTCATCTTGAACAGAAGATCTAAACATTTGTAAATGTGTATCCTGCCTGTGTTGGCAATAAAGTACAGCCAGTAAATGTGTATCCTGCCTGTGTTGGCAATAAAGTACAGCCAGTAAATGTGTATCCTGCCTGTGTTGGCAATAACGTACAGCCATTAAATGTGTATCCTGCCTGTGTTGGCAATAAAGTACAGCCAGTAAGTAAAAGACTCTTTTACACGTCGTCATTCGTACTGGGTATATGGTGCTAGGCCTAAATTGTGTTTGGCCAATCGGTAAGTGATATGGTCAGTATCACGCCGCCTACCTTTACTACAAGTGCCCATTGTAGGCTGCCTCCAGCCGGGAAGCCCAGGTCAATTTTAAACACCCATCCCGCTGCAGATTTGAGCCCATGGCCACCGGACCGGCTGTCTGACCTTTAGTCACCACGCTAGCGCTTCTTCCTACAACATGTCTCGTGGTAGAAACCTGCTGTGGAAAAGTGAAGTGCTAAGACAATCACATTTCGTCGACCTGAGTGAATGGAGGGATACGTGGCCAGTCTTTCTATCCTGTAGCGAACGTCGAGAGCTGACATATTTGACTTGTGCTTGGTTAATATTCTTTGCTGACACCATTAGTATTATTTTAATGGCTGAATAAGAACCCTGTCCATGTTCCATAGCTGTGGGTAAAGGTGGACGATAGATGTAACTAATGAGAATACCTTTTTTAAGGGAACGTCTAGTTGATTCAGCATCGAAGTACACTTGTTACTTTTCAAAGGTGCTGGTTCAAACCCTATGTTGTCATTACAACTTTCAATTTGTATATTTTCTTTTGTATCCTCTACTCGTCGCTTCTTTCCTCTGCTTCTGTAAGTGCCAACCAATACCTATGGCTTCCATCGACGATGATCTGTAATTTTAGTGACGGACTGTTATGTAGGCATTCTGGCAGCGAACGTATGCGTGCATGTCTGTGCGTGCTGTTGGTTTGTCGGGACTGCTGTCTGTTCCACTTTTCACGTGGGAAAGTGTAGAGCAATTTGTGTGATATTCACCGGCACAGGAAAGGAGCATTATGGGGTGACACTGTGCCATGAAGTTGAGACCGCTACTAACAACTAACTACCGAGTACCCTATGGATTTATCTTTCAGGTAATAACAGATGCGTTTGATAAAAGTCGTAGAAAAGAAGACAACAGAACCAAAGTAAAGTAATGATAACAGAACAATATACCTGATCATGTCAATGACGAGAACAAATGTTTGGGGAATTTAAGGAAATGAGACTTAGCGAGGGGGGATCATCCGGGTACGCACGGCAGGGCGTATGCTGAAGAAATCGACACGTGACACCGGGTCATTAGCCACCGGAACTGAGTTGGGAGGCGGAGCAGCTGAGTGTGCCGGGGCTATTCACTTCCGGGCATCACACGGTTAACTTGTTTGCGGCAATTGTGCACCATGAATGGAAGACAAGAACCATGTGCCTCACTGAAAGCTAGCCAGGCCCTGATGCTCTAGGCTGATAGATCTGTGCTAGAACACAGGTTGCAGTCTTATGTAGTCAGACAATGGTCGTATGTTCGTGTCGCTTTCTTTTTATCTTCAGGGGTCTGGTCTCGAGCAGACATCAGCTTCGCATCGACCGCCTTTACTTCCCGGAATACTTCATGATACCCATTTTAGGTTGAATCGACCTAGAAACCAGAGTCATTGTGTTAATTATCTGGTCGAGGCAGATTTAATCGCAAGACCACAGGGCCGGCAGGAGAGAGTTCTTGTCACTGTGCTGCCACGTTAGCTCGGATTTTATATATATATATATATATATATATATATATATATATATATATATATATATATATATATATATATATATATATATATATATACACACACACACAAAGTGTGTGTGTGTGTTTAATTAGACTGTGTTTTTGCGTTCGCTCTCTTTGAACTCAAGCGTAATCCATAAACGTGCTACAAATGTGTCTTTTTCTTCTTCGTTAGCCCGAAATGTTTGTTTTGGACGTAATTGCGTTGTGGATGTAAACAGGGATGTGGTATCTGCGCCTTCCGGCCGACACATCCGATTTCTTCAGGCATTTGTTGACCTGGTTAACCTTCCCGGGTCTACTAATTCTAGTGCACTGGACTGATTTTTGTGTGTGTGGATTAGCTTTCCCTAATATCAGTGTACCTCGCCATCAGGCGAACCCACTCCGACCTCTGAGGTATAGACTATATATAATATGTCGCTCACATGCCATTTGGTCAAGCCATCCAGTTATTTACTTCTCTGCCTCCCCTTGTTCTTTTCTCCTCAATCTCGCCAGTTGTCAACAATGAGTTGATTTCTTCTTATAACATGTTCAAATAACTGTGACTGTCTACGTCTAATTTCTCCAACCAGTTTACTGTTTTCGCTTGTTCTTGTGGGACTTGCTCATAATTCACATGTGAAAGGTGGTAGCTATACTAGTAAGAAAGATCTTGACTGCAGCAGAATATGACAATATAAAATGAATCAAAGAGGTATGTCAAGTTCTAATGAGAAACAACAAGAACAAATGCATATACATTCCTGACAAAGACCTCCAGCCAGGAAAACAGAAAACAATGGGGAAACCCCACCGTGTTTTCTGTCCACCTGGCCTGAGATTCTTGTAAACGTACTTATTGTTTTCCAACATAATCTTAACATACTTTTATGTTTAATATTACACATCTATACCAAGTTGTCCGGCTCTGTGGCCAAGGTGTTACGGGCGCAGTTCGTAACCCCGTATACCCGCGTTTGAAACACAGCTGCTCGCGATTTGGCAGCAGACCGCCGTGCGTTGGTTTTTCAACGAAATGGTTTGGGTGCCGGTCGCTCAGAAAGCAATGGCAAATTACTGAGCGTAAACTTGCCAAAAGATCACAACAGCAAAAAATGCTGGTGTTGACTGCGACGTACTGTAAAGGATATGCAATTAACATTTTTTTTTAATACGAGGTCGACAAATAGTCTTCGAAATTATTCACTGTCTAAGAATCAGTAACATTACAATCATTTACACTAAGGTTTCTTCAATGTAATTTCCTTTTCAAATTGCACACTATTTTCCTCAACGTTCATAGTTTATTAAAAATGTTAGCTGCATATGCTATACAGAACGTTCTAGTCAATCCCAGTATTTATGGCTCTTTGTGCTTTCTTTGCAAATTAACATTCAGCAGACGTTCATAGGAAGTAAAAGTAAATCACCAATTTACATGCGTTACGGACTAGTGGGTGTATGGTGCTACACGCATATGTTTATAGACCACTCGAACACTCTAGGGGGATGTGATCAGTATCACGCCGGGTGCTATCACTTGCCAATACATTTTCTAGTACCTATTTTGAGCTGAATCGACTTGGAAGCTCAGAGGAATTTGAAAAAAACCCACCTTGATGAGAGTTCGTCTAAGACCCCCGGGTTGGCAACAAAGGTCTAGCCACTACATACACTACCGCGGCTCCCAAAGCTCATAGCCTCTTGGTAATATTCCCGAGACCCATTCTGTGAAATCACTTTCAGTGTATTGTTACTGTGATAGTAGCGTTTAGAACTTTCATCTAATGGCCACCCATTCAGTGCCGATTTGAGCAACAAACTGAAAAGCATGCTGGTTGCTGGTCGGTGGATTATACACGGCGCTCCATGGCAGACGCGTTGTGTATTGCGAGATATTGCTTCACTACAGAGATTGACCTAGACGGTTGGTTACTACGTGGATCATCATCGACACCATCCCGACTATCTAGGAAATGTTTGTGCAACGCTAAAATATAAATGCTTATCATTGAAGTATCATCATTTGTTATCTAAAGGTTACTGTCTCTAGTGGTGGCATGGCACATAAATTATGTGTCAGTTGTAAGTTATTACATAAATGACATATTCAGCTCCGACCATGTAACGTGCACAACAAACGGTCAATCACTTTTCACATAGATTCTAAAATAAATTTGAATCAAAGGTATTTTATCCAGATCACAAATTTATCAAATTCATATAAAGTTAAAAATAAAGGCCATTTTTACACGTCTTATGATCTTTGGGCATATCGTGGTAGATTCATGTTTTATAGACCTCTCGACTCTCTGTGTAGCATGTGATATTTCCCAGGACATTTCCTGGTACATATGTTAGGCCTTTTACCACCGGGTCGGTAGGCGACCTTCTGGCTAATTAGGTACCGCGTCTCCCTCACTGCCATCTTATACAACTACAATTTCTAAGACAGAGTCAGTCATTCAAATTATTCATTCACACACGCGTCGACTACTCACAATTATGTTTGAAGCTAACTAGTGTGAATGTCTATGGTTAGATTCATTCTACGGTTTCTTATGTCTTTCCTCATCTCAGACCAAAGTCAGGTGTTTTCATGACTAGGATAATGTCACCTGCTTTAAAAAAAAAAAATATCCATGACTCTCCAAAGAAAAGTCAAGCCCCCTTTTGTGATCATGTATTGATAGCTTGTGAACCATGTTGTTCCCGCCTTAATTAATTATATATCACATTGATCTGCTAGAGTACTCATTAACGATTTCCTTGAAGAGACCAATGAAATTAGAACAATGTATACGACTATAAGATAGAAACAAAAAGCACTCTTTGGTCATGTGATGAGGAGAAAGGGATTGAAGAACCTCGTGACAACGAGAAAGATTAGTAGGACAAGAGACAAAGGCAGTTGAAGCGAAATGATCCCGAATAGCCTGAGACGGTGGCATGAAGGGACATCACCAGAGAGTTAATACGGAACACAAGGGACCGAAAAATGTGGAGCACCATGAACGCCTTCGCCAGTTGCCAGGGCACATGATGATGAGATCAGATAACACGCGAATTACGATAAATTATTCCATTGCAAAACAGTTAAAGTTGCCTATATAACAGTTGTGATGTTTTGAGTAACAAGTGAACAGACGAAACGTGGGAAATTAATCCACGGGTAGTGATTGACACGTAGAGTGAAGAAAGAAAACCTCTTGCACTATAAAAACGGAAGCGTGAAAATGCTGTCAATATTCTGCAGTTGTGGGTTCGGGTGGATGATAGAGCTCGTAATGAAGACACCTTGTCAAAGATATCAAGTTAGTTATGAATCAAAGTACACTAATTCTTTCATGAAGTCGCTATCGTCATTTGGAGACAGCTGGTTCAGATCCCGACTTGCCTATATGTTTCAGTTTATATAATGTCTAGTGTGTCCTTATGTCTACTTGCTTTCCTTAGTTATGAGCTACTTGGCTATGAGTGCTAATCAATATCTGTGAATGTATTTGAAGGAAACCCGAGAAAGCCATGCCAAGCTTCTCTGGGATTTAGCCAGGAAAATGTAAACACATGTGATTTTAGTTTGGGTTGCCAGATTGAGTCACTGAGAAATTGGGACATTTCCCAGAAGTATAGGGTATATTTTTAATGACTGTGCAGTGTTTGAAAATATTGCCGGTCCAAGTTGTGTATTCACCCTCTGTAAACGTTATGCAACATATCAGAGGTCACCGTGGTCGAGAGGTTTAACGAGCTGGCGCTTAAACTTTATGTGTGCTGAAGGCGGGGTAATGGACTCGTTCCACACAAATGCGGATTCGACTTAAACTTTGACTTCACGTTCAGATTTCAATGGCAAACTTCTGAACGTAAAATTACATACAGAATCAACACGGGGTTCATTGCAACGCCATGCAAATAACTTGCAATTTTTAATACATAAATAAATAAAACAAACAAAATCAAAGATGATTTAAAAATTAACACTGTCACTACATATGATGTTTAACGGCATGATACACACTCTTAATTAAGACACAAAACCTACTAACAATATGTTTGCACTATTAATAATAACCTGGTTAATAAACTGGCATGTTTCGCTGTGTATTTTTAACGTATATTACGCTGCATATTACAGCTAAATATGCCATGGAATCAATCGTGCAACATATTGTGTTTGCGGCTTCTGTGTTTACATTGACTAAGGGAGTACTTTTTTTTTGACATTCTTAACTGTGGCAAAGTCATTGTTTTACAACATAGCTGTCAATTCTTTTTAAATTGCTTGCAGCGTGCTTCTTCGATTTGTGTTTTGTTCTTCCTGCTTGTATTCTTGTGACCACACTTCAATGTAAATGTAACACTTGCAATTTCACACCCCCAAAAACGTTTTTCATTTCATCAGAGATCACGTTGTGAAACGCTTACAGCTTATCTTACAACTTATTATGTACGCGTCATAATAGCCAGAAACCGATCATTGTGACGTTTAATAATCTCCTTGTAACGTTTAATATAGTCAAACTTACCAAGCCATTGTGACGTTTAATAGTCTCTTTGTGACCTTTAATACAGTCAAACTTTCCAAGTCATTGTGACGTTTAATAGTCTCTTTGTGACGTTTAATATAGTCAAACTTTCCGAGTCATTGTGACGTTTAATAGTCTATTTGTGACGTTTAATATAGTCAAACTTTCCGAGTCATTGTGACGTTAAATTATCTAGTTGTGACGTTTAATACAGTCAAACTTTCCAAGTCATTGTGACGTTTAATAGTCTCTTTGTGACGTTTAATATAATCAAACATTCCAAGTCATTGTGATGTGTAATATAGTCAAACTTCAAAGTCATTGTGACGTTTAATAGTCTCTTTGTGACGTTTAATATATTCAAACATTCCAAGTCATTGTGATGTGTAATATAGTCAAACCTTCCAAGTCATTGTGACGTTTAATAGTCTATTTGTGACGTTTAATATAGTCAAACGTTCCAAGTCATTGTGACGTTAAATAATCTATTTGTGACGTTTAATATAGTCAAACTTTCCAAGTCATTGTGACGTTTAAAAGTCTCTTTGTGACGTTTAATATAGTCAAACTTTCCAAATCATTGTGACGTTTAATAGTCTCTTTGTGACGTTTCATATAGTCAAACTGTCAAAGTCATTGCGGCGTTTAATAGTCTATTTGTGACCTTTAATACAATCAAACTTTCCAAGTCATTGTGAAGATTAATAGTCTCTTTGTGACGTTTAATATAGTCAAACATTCCGAGTCATTGTGACGTTTAATAGTCTCTTTGTGACGTTTCATATAGTCAAACTGTCAAAGTCATTTCGGCGTTTAATAATCTATTTGTGACCTTTAATACAGTCAAACTTTCCAAGTCATTGTGAAGATTAATAGTCTCTTCGTGACGTTTAATTTAGTCAAACTTTCCAAATCACTGTGACGTTTAATAGTCTATTTGTGACGTTTCATATAGTCAAACTGTCAAAGTCATTGCGGCGTTTAATAATCTATTTGTGACCTTTAATGCAGTCAAACTTTCCAAGTCATTGTGAAGATTAATAGTCTCTTTGTGACGTTTAATATAGTCAAACTTTCCAAGTCATTGTGAAGATTAATAGTCTCTTTGTGACGTTTAATATAGTCAAACTTTCCAAGTCATTATGACGTTTAATAGTCTCTTTGTGACGTTTAATATAGTCAAACTTTCCAAGTCATTGTGACGTTTAATATAGTCAAATATAGTCTTTGTAATCTTTCAATATGACACTTTTGACGTCCCAAAAATCATCCAGCATCACTTTTCTAGCTGGTTTTTGTGCTCTTGGCTTGGCATGTGTTAGCGAGCCCGGGGTTTTACACTGCATGCTGGAAATTTTGGATTCTGGGTCATAATAGTGAATCCAAATCTCATCTACCGTCACCATGGTCGTCAACATGTTTTCCGACCGCCACATGTTGAGCAACTTGCCACAGCAATCAACCTGTGTTTGTTTCTGTTCACATGTCAGCAGGCGCGGGACCCAGCGGGCACACACTTTTCTCATGTTCAGTCTGTTGTGTAAAATTCTAAAAACTGTACTCTTACTCAGTTTTGCTGAACCCGATATCTCTGCAATTGTCATTTTCACTTTTGCAGCATTTGCATCTTTGCACTCTGCGGACGGTCGTACTGATCTTGGCAGATCAGCAAATTGGGAACGGCCACACTTAAACTGCAAACACCAATTTTTTACAGAAGCATACGAAGAACATACGTCCTCAAAAATTGGCTCAATCTCCTGTATATTTCTGTAGATGTTTTTTCCTGTAACATCAAGAATTTTATCACAGTCCTGACGTCTGATTTCTCCATTGTTCTGACAAACCGTTGGATGTGCAGATCTGGTCAAAAGGGTGTGTCGTGCCATGCACCATATCGGGAAAACCATTTGAGGAGGGAAATTCATAATTCATATCTATATTACAAATTGAATGGGCTATACATATACCGCCGGTCTCTCTGGCTGTGGGGTTACAACACTTTCTCTCTGTAATCCCGTTTATCACGCAGAGTCTCGTAGCGGAGCGAGAGCTGAGGCGGTTCGACCCCCGCTCGTGACTTGCGGGATACTGAGCCGGCCGCTCAGAAAGCAATGGCAAACTACTGAGCGTAATCTTGCCAAGAGATCAACATACAGCTGAAAGATGCTGGTGTTGACAGCTAAGTCCTGTAAAGGATATGCTAAAAAAAAAAAAAAAATACATATACCAAATTTCAATTTTCTCCGCCTACTCCTTCATGGTCAGACTAAAGAATTATGAGAAGCCCCTTGTACGCCTGTCAGACCTTCGATCCAAAACCATTTATCGACCAAGGCTTAGGGCCTGGTCTATCTATCTATCTATCTATCTATCTATCTATCTATCTATCTATCTATCTATCTATCTGTCCGTCCCTCCGTCTGTCTGTCTGTCTGTCTGTATGTCTGTCTGTCTGTATGCCTAGCTATAAATGTATGCAATCTACCCATCCCACCTTCCATCTATCCACTCATCTGCCTAGTCTACAAGGTAATAGGTCACCTTCAATCACCCTACCCAGTTAGCGCCCTGCTTACGGTAGCGCCCTAACACCGAATTCTCCCCTTCCCAGTTGTCACCAACAAAATAGTCTGCTCCTACCTACAGCCTCGCGACAGGTCGACGCGCCAGCAGTCTGGCGATCAGACTACTGCATGTCAGTGCTGCCCGCCTGGTTCACTCCATTAGACCCGTTAATTGTGTGGATGGCCGATCTTCTACACAACCATCTTGGCTTTATCCCTCATTATTCCATCTGTTTTCCTTCTTAGCTATTTAATGCCCCAGACACGCTATTAGTTTAAAGGAGTTCAGTCTGGCATGGTTGATGAAAACACGATTAGACTGTGGCAAATGTGAAGTAAATTAATACTGAAAGGGGCGGAGAGATGGAGGCAGAGTGCAATTGGGGAAGGGGGGGGGGCGAATAAGAAACATAGGTACAGAAACATATAGGCAGACAATAGCAGAGAAAGATAGAGACAAACAAATTCTAAGACTGAGATAAAGAAAGACGGAGAGGGAGCTGAAAAGAAGAAGACATACCCTCTCTCTATATGCCTTATTATATATATATATATATATTGACCGTCCTTAACTTTATAATCACTGTTATTATCCATCTTGAATTGTATATGCCCTGTTATAGTTACCTTTTAACTCTATATGTCTTGTTATAGTTCGTCTTTAACTCTGCATGCCATGTTATCATGCTTATTTAACTCTCTATGCCTTAACATTATCCGTCTTTAGTTTAATATGCCAGGTTATAGTCCGTCTTTAAATCAACAAATAAAACAGGACCTTCTTATATGCCTTGGTGCATATTAGGTCATTATCATAATATGTTCTGTGAACTGGCGTAGGCATTCATGCAGCTCTACAGATCTGGTTCTTGATGTTCTGCATCAGTTGATGACATTCCTCCACGCCATCGTCTCGGTCCACCCAGTATCATTTGCTCTGCCACTGCATCTTCTACAACTGATATTTCCAGTCGTCACGATGTTTCCCAAAGCCTCTCTTCTCATTATATGCCCAAAGAATGTTCTTTGTCTCTTATAGTGGTTATAATTGTGAAGGAAGATACTGGTGATTTTGCCTTGATCACAAATAGTCTGCCTATGGAAGTCATGGCAGTAAGTAAAGGAATAACATGGCTCGAGACACAGACCTGTACTCGGGCGTGGTTCCTTAGTGACTCAGTGAGTATGTTCAGGAAGACAGAGATGGGGTTGGTCCGAAGATAGTGGTTGTCTCTGGAGCGGTCACAGCTGGCAAAGATTTGTTTCATTGTCGTGCTAGGGCATGCGGGTGTACAAGGACATGAGCAGATTGACAGGCTTGCAGGTAGGGCTACTGTGGAGGGCGGACGAGCCATGGACCAAGCTGGTATACTGAATGCTCTACGAGAAGTAAGTCATTTGCGAGAACCACGTGATGACAGTGAATTTACAACCATGGTCAGACTGCGAGAACAGCAAGTTAAAAGTGGTGTGGCCAAACAAGAACACTATGCAGGAAGCCAAACAAAATTAATAAATCAACATAGAACTGTGTTAGCCCCTACACTATGCGGGATTTACTGAGGAGAGGATCCGAGCACTTATAGACTGAATGGTTCGATGTGCAATGAGGATGATCTGTCGACTAACTAACTACCTAACTAACTAACTAACTAACTAACTAACTAACTAACTAATTAACTAGCTAACTAATGCTCTACTTTTATTAGCCTCTTCCAGGCAATCATTGTTAGTTTCTCTGACTGTCCAGGGTATTCACAGCTTTTGTCTCTGGAACCACATCTCCAAGCTCCTCCTAATTTGCGTGTTCATGTTCCACGATTGACTATCCTACAGCAAAACTAGTTGTATATAGTATTTCTGCACTCCTTTTCTGGCATTCAATGATATAGACTTATTGCATAAGATACTTATCATTTTTTTTAAAGCGTATTTTGCTTGGCCTATTCTGCTCTAAATCTCTGCCACGCATCTTCCATCTAATGGTGTGATTCCTCCAGGTTTTTAAAACTCTTAACAAGGTTAAGAAGTTTTCCTTCTGTTTCTTTGTCGCATCATGATGTTATCACTTTCTTTTATATAAGTACAGTTTATAGAACATAATCACAAGACTAGTCAAGCTAACCGTAAATAAACACACATGCATCGCTTGGTGCTCAAAGAAATAGAAGAAAGAAGTAGAGACTAGAGGACGCACTAGACAACATAAACATTGAAAGATAGAGTTACTGTCTACTTCTCTACTGGCCGACGCTCAACGCTCAGAGGAAAGGCGAGACGGACTTATAATCAGATTGCTACTGGTACTATTAGTGTTGGAACTCTTCGCTGGCTACTGAGGATGGGGACGGAGCACTTATGGAAATGCCCCGAATGCTGTGATGTCGATTCCTAAATCAATCAATCAATCAATCAATCTCTACTTTTTTATGTGTGTTATTCATTCACTGCATTTGTAAATCTTTACTTCAGTTCCACAAATGGCAGCAATCATCGCCCTTTCTTCATATGTTTGGAAACACCAGTTTTTCATAGTTTAGGTTGATCTTCTAAGTTACTTTCATCTGTCAATTTCATGTTTCTATATCATATAGTTCTCTAATGGATTTATTCAATTTTAGTAAATATAACAATTTCTTCCATTGATACGTTTACTGTTTTTGTTTTCAAACATCCCGTGCTTACTTTTATTTTTCTGACTGTCAACTCACTGATTTGTCTGTGCATATATGATGTATCTTTAACATAATTTAGTTTAAGTTTGTTGCATTGCTCGCTCAACCATTTTTTTCGTGTTTCCTTCATGTATTTATCTCGTGTTTATTTTTTTTTATCTTATCATATTGATCTTTATCATGTTTACTATGTTTCCCTTTGTCCATCAACTTTAATATTTCTTAAGCCATACATTTCTTTTTCGCTTTTTATCTTCTTTCAAGTAATATCTCCTTCCTTATTAAATGAATGGAGTCCTTTAGCATTTCCCACTGTTCATCTATACTTGTATGTGGTTCTAGCCCAATATTGTATAGATCAATCAGTGCACGTTAGGAAATGTCATCAATATCACAGCATCCGCCACTTCCCATGACATTTTCTGATTTTCGAATCGTCCTAAGAGACCACGTCAGTGTTATCAAATCTCTGACATAATACTTTATTCTATTAAATCATTCACAAATTCCCTGTTATAATCAACCATTTTTTCTGTGTGCTCTATTATAGTCCGTTGTGAAGTTTATAAGCTATAGTATAGTCAATCATTAACTCTACACCCCCTAGCACAGCCAGTTACTAATTTATCATATTGTAAAGTCCATCTGCTCTATATGCATCATTATATAATAGCTCAATATCAACTATATATGCTTTATGCATTGTTCGTTATTAACTGTGTATATTCAATAATTATGTATGTCGTATTACAGTGTGAGCGCGATAGCGTAGTAGTTAGCAGCCTACAAACTGGCGCAGTAGTCAAGGGTTCGAATTTAGGAGGAATTTTAAAATTGACCTGGGCTTCCAGTTAGACAACCCCCCCCCCCCCCCCCCCCCCCACCCCCAATTTGGTATGGGCAAATATCTTGGAATGTAAAAGTGACCGCGGTGCTACTCATCACATCACCCTCTAACTACTGATTGAAGTGATTAGTCTACAGCAGTATAGATCTAGCACTATATGCCTTTACTTTACTTACGAGTAAATATTACAGTCAGTACATTTTCCTTACTTAGGTTAGAGTCAGTCCCTTTACATTACTTATATATATATATATTTTTTTTTTGCATATCCTTTACAGGACATCGCTGTCAACACCAGCATCTTTCAGCTGTATGTTGATTTCTTGGCAAGATTACGCTCAGTAGTTTGCCATTGCTTTCTGAGCGGCCGGCTCACATACCCCGTAAGTTACCGATGCGATTCGAACCACTGCTGATTCTCACCGCCATCACGTTACCCACGAGAGTATTCGAGATTACGGAGAAAAGTCATAACCTCTAAGCCACGAAGCCGGCACTTATATTATAGGCAGTCTTAATTACACAAGGTCAGCGCTTGATCCTACATGCACTATTACAGTTTATCGTCAGTTCTATATGACCTAGCATACTCCGTAATTCGACAGTCTCATCGGGGCCTTAAGGCAAGCAAATAATAATAATAATAACAATGTAACCTAATATGCATGTCGTAAGAGACGACCGGGGACAGCTGAAGTGAAGCTGGCTACCTACCCTACTATCGTTGATAAGTCTAGCTGCAAAACCCAACCAAAAAATAAACAAGTCTAAAAAAGTGGACAGACAAATGACTTGGCCAACTAAGATGAATGACGAAGATTCTTGTTCTAAACATAAGTATAACAAGATGTGTCGAACGCCGTAAGGACTCGTATTGCCAGCTCAGCTCCCTTCACAGATTCACCTAGGATAATCTCTACCTGGCATGTTAAAACTATATATACGAATTAGGAACCACTTCACACGTGGTAAGAGCAATTCAATGTTATACGATTAGCATTATGGGATTATCTCAAAAGGGACTCAACGCACTTTAAACTATGGCTGCAACGGACATAGAGCAGAGAATGCTTTTCACACTATACCAACACTTGATCCTCTCAGTGATTGGTTATGGACTAGGACTGCTCACTGTCTCAAAGAGTCAGCTGGTGAGATTGGAGCGCATACAGAACGAGGCTATGCGAGTAATTCTGGGATGCACCAGAGACACCCCAGTAGTGTGTATGCGTTACATCCTTGGTTTGCCGACTGTTGCTGGTAGGCTCAAGGTGATGCAGGCGAAGGCATACCTCAGAGTAGCTGCTGACACAGATCACCCGTTGCATGAGGCGCTGGACGCAGTTAAGGGTCAGCGACTGATAAGAGGGAAATCATGGACGGCTCAGTCGGGGGATACGATCAGACAGATGTGTCCCTTGGAGAACATTAGGCGAGGAGAGGAGTGGGTCAGAGTACCAGCGGAGCAGTCAGACTTGTGCAGAGTTATAATCATATTGAGCAGGGAGTGCAGGGAGTGGCCAGCATGGGCCACGGAAGTGGAAATCCAGCAGCTAATTCAGGATAATGTTCGCCCGGGTTATGTGATTATCTATACAGATGGTTCGGTGTTGAGAGGTAGTAAAAGTGCCTGAGGGTTCTTGGCAAAGGCTAATGGTCGACGTTTGGTGCAGGAGAGCTTGGCATATGATACTTTCTTCTTCTTCGTTCATCCGGAGTTTTTTTTCGGATGTGACTGCGTTGTGCCTGTTTACAGCAGAGCTGCGTTCTTGCGCCGTTAGGCCGACACATCCGACTTCTGCGGGCATTTGTTGACCGGGTTAAATCTAGCTTAAGAATACGCCCGCGTGTTGCTGGGGCCCATACAAGGGAGCAAAGAATAGTAACACTGTTTCCTACCATGCACGTCGTAAGAGGCGACTAAGGAGGCTATGGTTCCGTCGCCCTGCTACTGAGTGAGTGCGTGGCGCGACACTGTGAGCTGTGAATTTCGCGTGGAATGCTTTTGCATCTGTCCGCGATTGTTTTTCGCGTGAACTGCATGTTCGGAACGATGACGGCCGGCTGTTGCTGGATTGACTGGTTTGCCTTTTCGGTTCACGTGTGCATTTTTTCAGGAGACTCCTGGGAGTCGTCGCTGCAGCTATGGAGTTTGTGCTTTGTGCAACGATTTCGGTGGGTCGCCCTGCAGAAAGAGACCGAATCATATGGGATAAAACCCCGGTCAATGAAGTCTTTCTGGTGACTGCTGTTTTCATCGACGATGAACTGTATTTTTCATGGAGGACTTTTGTGTTGGCATTCTGGCGGCGGCATTATTCACAGTGTACCTATGCGGGCTGTTGGCTTGCCGACACTGCTGTCTATTCCATTGTTCACATGGGACAGTGAGGAGCATTTTGTGATATTCACTGGCACAGGAACGGAGCATTATGGGGACGACCCGTTGCCGTGAAGTTGGAACCACGACTAACTAACTAACTAACTAACTAACTAGCTAACTAACTAATTTACTAACTAGCTTAAGAATGGAGGTGGAGGCAGTCAGTGCAGATTTCCACTGGATGAAGAATACGACACACACACACACACACACACACACACACACACACACACACACACACACACACACACATCGTGATTCTAACTAACTCAGAAAGCGTGCTGAGTAGGGTGAGGACAAGCAAGCTTCGTGTAGAGTGGCTTGCTTCGCTTCGGAAGTCACGGGTGGCAAACATCGTCTGGATCTTTTCTCCTGGCCATGCTGGTGTGCTGGGGAATGAACAGGCAGACAGATTGGCTGGCTCTGCAAAGCTTCGTGGAGTATTGATGCAAGATAAGGCAGACGTGGTTGCGGCCTTGTGGGAGCACGTGTACACCTCGGAGGAGCAAATGGATCACCATGGTCTGGCAAGAATGCGACAGCGAGGAGTGACGAGGGGATCGGGCCGATGCTCGACGCTTAGAGGAAAGGCGAGACGCACATATAAACAGATTGCTACTGATACTATTGGGGTTGGAACCCTTCGCTGGCTTCTGAGGATGAGGACGGAGCGTTTATGGGAATGTCCCGAATGCTGTGATGTCGGTTCCTAAATCAATCAATCAATCAATCAATCATTATGGGATTATACCATATAAAACGGAATAGAGCATGTAAAAAGCTTATGAGCATAGGTGCAGGTGAAACTGCTGTTTTCATGCCATACAGAAAAATACCACCCACCCCCTTTTCCCCCTATCCCAAACAATAAAAAGTAACACAGAGATAACATTAGAATAATGTAAGCAAAGACATAATTCACTCATAATTCATTTGTGGGACCTCAACAATAAAGGAGCGGCATCTTCTTCTTCTTTCGTTCGCCTGAAATATGTTTATAACTGCAATGTTGTCTCTTGTATGAATCTAACAGTCTTTTTTAGTTCATTCAGCGGTCCATAGAGTTTATTTTCCACTGTTGTCTCTCTAGGCCAGAAGGTTCGCCTGGATATGTTGTAGTTTGGGCAATCCTGGAGTATGTGCTCTGCTGTCTGCGACGCCAAACCACATGTGCACATGGCTGAGTCACCAATCTTGAATTTTGTATACATGTGGTTGCGTAATCTATTGTGTCCTGTTCTGAGGCGCAGAAGAATGACCTGTTCTGGTCTGTCCATAACGTGGTAGTCGTCTTGAGTAAGGTTTGGTGGTCTTCTGACTGATTTGA
Organism: Cepaea hortensis; assembly: GCA_963921405.1. Lineage (NCBI taxonomy): Eukaryota > Metazoa > Mollusca > Gastropoda > Stylommatophora > Helicidae > Cepaea > Cepaea hortensis. The sequence goes on along the minus strand of OY992877.1, from coordinate 142,351,917 downwards.
TCATTCTTTTCTTTTGGTGGTATGTAATAGGCACATCTGGTTGTTCTTCTTGTGCTCCTTCCTTAGCCAATCGATCAGCTTTGTCGTTTCCGGGGATTCCACAGTGGGATTGTATCCACTGTATGGTGATCTTACGCTGACTGCTAAGTTCAGAAAGTAGTGTCCTCAGAACTGGCAATTTCCCAGACAGGAGCGCCTCTATTACGGATTTTGCATCTGTCAATATCACCACAGGTTGTGTACCATGGCTGGTATTTTGTAATTTCTCTGTGGCTATCTTGATTGCCTCAATTTCAGCATCATAATTATGGCAGTACTTTCCTGTTGGAATTCTGGCCGTGTCTCTAGTATTATTTGGGTATTCTATATACACTCCCGCTCCTCCATTTCGAACAGCATTTTGTGCTGACCCATCTGTGTAGACTCGGATCCAGAGGTCCTGTGGGTATTCGTCATCAAGGAAGCTGAGAGTGGCTGTTCTGCGCTGTACACTGTTCTGTTCTTCCTTGTCAAATATTCCTGTCACTTTTGACTGGATTTGTAGCGATATTCTATGTTCATCTTTCCACGGGGTTCGCTCTGGAATAGTTGTCAGGGGGATATCAACTGTGGGAAGATCGATGGTTTCTCTGCAGAGTTGTTTGGCCTGGTGGATGAAACTACTTCTTTTCAACCGCCCCATAGCTAAGTTTTCAAATCTGTTCTTCATAGGGTGGCCTGGCAAGCTGAGAAACTTTTCTGCTTGTATTAGTGTTTTTGTATCTCTGCGTTCTCTTAAAGCTTGTGTCCTCCCCATTTTCTCCATTGCTACTATAGGGGTTGATCTCATCCCTCCTGTGATGACTCTAAGAGCTTGATTTTGCACCTTGTCCAGCTCCTGCAATGTAGTTTTTGATGCTGAACACCACGCAGTTGACCCGTATTCCAAGTGTGGTCGTATGCTCTGTTGATAAACTTTGCTAAGTATTTTCCCACTGGCTCCCCAGGTGGTTCCAGTTAGCTTTCTCAGGATGGCAATTTTCCTTCTGGCTTTTGCTACTGCTTTTTTAATGTGTTTTCTCCATGTCAGCCTGTCGTCGAATGTTACACCAAGGTATGTTGGTTCCTTATCTTCTCTTAGGGGTGTTCCATTTATCTGAATGCTCCCTGCCTTTTGTTTCGGAGAAAGGGTAAATAGAGTGGTGCTGCACTTGTCAGTGTTTATGCTGATACACCATCTATCCGCCCATCAACAAATGTATCTACAGCTCTTTGTATCAATATGGTGGCCACTGATGCATGTTCATTTGCACTCCACAAAACCAGGTCATCAGCGTACATTGCCGCTTTAACTCCATTGGGTAGATTAGCAACAAGATCATTGATGAAGATTAGAAAAAGTGTTGGGGACAGGACTCCGCCCTGGGGAACTCCGTGACGCAATAGTACTTTCTTGCTCTTGAGACCGTCTATCTGTACTCGGGCTCTTCTGTTGTGCAAGTATGCTTTTACCCATTTGTACATTCTTCCATTGACTTTACAGTTTCTCAGTTTCTTCATCAGACCTTCTTTCCAGACTTTGTCAAAGGCTTTCTTCAGATCTATCCAAGCCGCAAGTACCAGCTTCTTCTCTTGGAATGCATCCTCAACTTCTTGAGAGAGGTAGGTTGTCTGATCTTCCGTAGAGTAGCACTGCCTAAAGGCAGCCTGTTGTGGCACAAGGATGTTTTCACTTTCAATGTACCACTGTAGTCTGTGATTGCTGACGCGTTCCATTGTTTTGCAGAGACAACTGGTGAGGCTAATGGGTCTGTAGCTGGAGGCAATGGAACTGTCTTTCCCAGATTTTAGGAGGGGTATCATGATTGCTTCTCTCCAGACTTGTGGAACACTGCCTAAGGTCCATGTATTATTAAAGATCTGTAGCAGCTTTGCTTTGGCCTCTCTTCCTAGGTTCCTGATCATTTCATTGGAGATACCATCAGCTCCTGGTGATTTTCTCATTTTCAGTTTTGAAATGGCTAGCTCCAGTTCACTGAATGTGATAGGTGTCTCCATAACCTCATGAACAATTTCCTTCTGTCCTGTATTTTGCCATTTCTCTCGAATCTCCTGTTGTTTCTCTGGACTAATTTCAATATTGTTATCTTGTGCGAATGAGTCCGCAAAATGGTCAGCTGCTTGCTTTCCTGTTAAGATGTTTCCGTCTTTATGTAGCGCAATTTTTGAGTTTCTCCCTGTGCCCTCATCGTTAAGCTGTTTTATTAGCCTCCATAACTTCCTTGTGTCTTTTTCAAAGTTCAGTGACTCTGTTTTCTCCTGCCAGCTTTTCCGTCTAGCCTGCAGTTGGGCCCTTTGAAATTTGGCTTTTGCGTGCTGATATTTATTGTGGTGCTCTTGGCTGGGATTGGCCTCTGCTTGTTTTCTACATATCATTTACATCATTATGCAACTGTTCCAGTTCACTATTCCAGTAGGGTTTATAATGTTTACGGGCTCCTCTTGGTATTGTTTCGCGTGCTGCCTGTAGTATGCATTTCCCAAACTCTTCAACTACTTTATTTATGTCCTTCTCAGTGTTCAGGTTTCTAACCAGTATGCTAGTGCGATGCTTGTACATTGCCCAGTCTGCTTTCTTGTAGTTCCACCTCGAGATGGTGCTGCTTTCACTTACAAGCTCATTTTCTACAGTTAGAAAGACTGGCCGATGGTCACTGCCACCAAGTTGTTTCCCAACAATTCGTGTAATGTTCAACTCCAGGTCTGGTGAATGAAACGCCAGGTCAGGTGTAGTTGTAGAGTGCCATGATCTCGAGTAGAAGGTATGTGGGTCAGACGGCTTGTTAATCAGGATGAATCTATTCTCATCCTGCCAATCTTCCAATCTCTCTCCTCTCTGGTCCATGTGATCATAGCCCCAGCTCTGCGAATGGCTGTTGAAGTCGCCACACACAATCATTTTTCCTTTTAATGGTAGTGTGTCCAGTGCCTGTGGGCGGTCATTTGGACAGTAGTAATTGATCAGGTGAAAGTCTGTATTGTCTGTCTTAAGTTTAAGTGCCTGATACTCAGCCCCTTCCATGTGAACTTCAATTTGGGAAGCAGGAATGTTGTTTTTGACAAGAGTCAGTATCCAACCCTTTCGCCTGTCCTTTCGGTCAGATCGGTAACACTGGTAGCCTCTGATTTTGAAGGCTATATTTTCGTTCAGGTGAGTTTCTTGCAAGCAACATACACTTACATTTTCATTGGCCAAGATGTTTTCTAGTTCTATTCTTTTTTTGGTGATACCCTCTGCATTCCAGTGCATTATTTTAAGTCTTTGTTTGGTACGGCCAGACGGTCTATTGTCAGGCCCTCTGGCTCCGCTGGACATCTGAGAAGGACCTCCATTTTTTGTGGTTAGACCCTTACGAGGCATAAGGCCCGGCACTGCACCTGTCTGTGGGACCAGAGCAGGGCGAGCACCATAACATGTAGCAGTTGTCAACATAATTCACGGCGTTATTGCGCATGAATGCTACTTAACGGAGCAGATAAGAAACTAATAGATTAGAAAGCAGTGAGTTCTTGAATAATAAATTACATGTAGAACCACAACAATTATCTAGTGTCGTATTACAGTTCATTGTATGTCCATGAGTCAACTATTGACTCTGTATGCCCTTTTTTTTAGTCCATTATCAACTCAATATGCCTTATTATAGATCGTTGTCAACTCCATATAGCCTAGATTTGTGCAGACCTCGGATAATTGCTTTCTTAGCCGTCCATTGTAGTTTTAGCCTTCTTCAGAGCAACTACCTCAGTGGCGAAAATGTTATGAACGCGGTTCCTGATTCGTATACCCGCGTTAGAAACACAACTGTGTGCGATTTTGCAGCAGACCGCGTTCCGCTGGTTTATTACGTAAATTTTATTGGTGCCGGTCGTTCAGAAAGCAATGGCAAACTACTAATGGTAAACTTTCTAAGACATTAACAACAGCAAACAAAAAAGATGCTATTATTGTTGACTGCAAACGTCTTGTAGTGAATATGTAACTAACATGTTTTAACTAACAGAGCCATTATAACTCTATGGCCTCCAATGACTTTCTTTTCGCTTTCCTCAATGCTCATGATTAACAGGAGTTCAGGGGTATGGGCAGAGGCGTAGCCAGGTTCAGAAGTCAGGAGGGGCGAAGACATAAACCCCGTAGTTCGAAATCTCATGGTGAACACAAATGGATAACTTTTATCATTGAATCAATCAATCATATGCCGTCTCCACAATGAAGGTTGGCTGCAGTGGATCTCCAACAGTGTCTGTCTCTCGCCTTGACTGTAAATTCTGTCAGTCTGATGTTCGTCCATCTCTTGATATCTTCCCACTTGTATCGTTGTCTACCTCTTGCTCGCTTGCCCTCAACCTTGCCCTTCAGTGTGGTTTATATAAGTCTTATGTCTTTTACCGAGGTCGAAATATTTCACTTGCCTCTTTTTTTTATTTCTTTCACTTGCCTCTTTGTTATTTCTTTCATCAACTCTCTTTTCATTCTTAGGTTTTCTAGAACCTTTGCATTTGATTGTTTCTGTTTCCATCAAATATTCTTCTGTGTATTCACATCTCCAGGGCATCTATTCGACTTTCTAGTTGCTTGTTCAATGTCCAGGCTTCCGCGCCATACAATAGTGTTTAACATACGTAACATTTGACAATTCTCATTTTTAATGCGTTGTTAATAATCTCTCTAGATATTAATACTGTTTTCATGCTGTCGAAAGCATTTTTGGCCATTCCTATTATCTTTTTGATTTGTATTTTAATTATGCCATTGTGTGTTATTATATGTCCAAGATAGGAGAAACTTGTTACTTGTTCTAGTATCTTCCCGCTTATTGTGATGTTCATTGATGACCTTTCCTTTCCATTGCTAATTATCATAGTTTTCGTTTTCGGATGTTAATATCTAAGCCAACGGCAAACTACTGAACGTAAACTTGCCAAGACATCAACAACAGTAGTGCTGAGGTTGACAGCGATGTTCTGTAAATAGGATATTAGGATATGCAACAACAACAACCCAAAAAAAAATCTAAGCCACATTCTGCACTATGTCTGTTTACTTGTTCCACAAGGTTTCGTAACTCTTGCTCGCTTTCTGCTAGTAACACGGTATCGTCAGCATATCTAAGATTGTTTATGATTCTTCCATCGCATAGTGCGAGTTTTTCCAAGAATAGGGGATAGGCAGCTATCGTCCCCTCCACTGGCCATTGAGTATGCGTATTACATAACATCTTGTAACTTGTTTCTAAACTTCTATCCACAGAGTTCATGTTACAATGTTCTTCCTTTGGCTGAATTGAACTTTTGTTTATTTTGAATAACGAAGACACAAACAATAGATTGCAAGATTTATTGCCAGGCATATTTCGTTGCATCTCGTGAGGTGCATACTGCAGAATTCACACAACATAAAGTAAAAACAACTAGATAAATCCTTCAGCTGAAATATACACAATATATACAAGTTGTAATCTACTCACCTGCAACGTTATATTATATTTAAACTTCGGTAATCCACTCAGCCGCTTCCTTACAGTTATTTCAGATCCGTGAGAGATGATATGTAAATTTGACATTACCGTTGGGATAACAGAAGTACAGAGTTGTTCAAAGTAAGGATTGTCTGAGATTTAAGATGTAAAGAAATCTTTGTGTATTCTAATAAGTTAAAACGGGAGCACTCATCAACGCATAGAGCGTTGGTTATCATATACTCACCTGCAAAGTTATTTTACATTTAAACTTCCGTAATCCACTCAGCCGCTTCCTTACAGTTATTTCAGATCCATGAGAGATGATATGTAAATTTTTTGTCATATACTATGGAGGTTGCGTGGTCTCGAGGTATGGTGTCCGATTCGAGTGCTGGAGGTCCCTGATTCAAGCTCCTTTGAGGACCGGGATTTTTTCAAGTGGACTTCTAGTAATAAAATTTCCCCTGGTCTCTGGGTAGTGAGATCGGACGCTCGTGTGTATTACTGCGCACGTAAAAAGTACCTTGGCAGTTGGAAATCGAAAAAGAGTAGCCTAACGGCGCTGCCCGGGCAAATTTTCGAGTTAAAAATCTACCCAAGAATTTAAGGATCCTCGCCGGTGCTACAGAGTTCGTGCACTGAGCTGAGTTTCTCCAGACTCAGGTTTGAGTTTGGAGGAGAACGGAGCACTTATGGGTTACACCCGTGTGCCTTGATGTTGATCCATCGACTAAACTAAACTGTCATATACTGAGTTAAGTGGCAAGTTGCTAGGAGTACAGAGAGCTATGATGTCTATCAAGAAGACAATTTTAACATATGTAAGACCTGTAAGAAAACAGATTTTGAGATGTCGAGAGCTCTGGTGTTACAAGATCACTCATCAAAGCCATAAGAAAACAGACAAATGTATAAGGCATACCAACAGAAGAACCTGCTCTGTGGAGAAGGGGTTACGGACGCAATTCGTAATCCCGCATACCATGCTCAAAACACAGCTACCGGCGATTTCGCAGCAGAACTCCTTGCATTGGTTTTCATGCAATGGTATGAGTGCCGGTAGTTCAGATAGCAATGGCAAACTAATGAACGTAAAGTTGCCAAGAAATCACAAACACCAAAAACATGCTGGGGTTGACTGCGACATCTTGTAAAGGATATGCAACTTTCCCACACCATTAGAAGCGGTGAAATAGAGAGATTAGCGTTATATGGGAAATTACCATGAAAGATAGTCAGGAGTCGGCAGGGAAACATGTATGGGAACATCTTAAACATATGGATCAGCACAGTACTCAAACAAAAGTACGAATTGATTTATATCTTTGACTTGTTCCATATACTCATTACGCTTCAATGTTCAGGAAAAGGGCCTTTGCTGACTTTTTATGGGCAACCAGCTATTTACCGCGGGGCAGATGTCTGATAATTCTAAAATGTAATTGCAATTTAAAATTCAATAAAGTATTTGCAATCTATTTGTATGTTGAATAAAAGAACATAAAAATAAGTTTTAAAAAAATAAAAGAATGTAAAGGAACTCGAAGGGTTGAGTCAAGGAACACTAAAGAGAAGGTCGACTATACCACTACTAAGGTGAACTTACAGAATGTAGTAAATATATCCACATAAGGACCCACCATATTAATGTCGTTACTTACTTCCCTTCCAACACAGAGGACCTGGTTCCATCCCTAGTAGAGATAAGATTATTGTTCCCCGACCAATGCTGATACTGGAGCATATATCGAGTTCCACCAGTCTGCAATAGGTCAGTACTGATACTGGAGCATATACAGAGTTCCCCCAGTCTGCAATAGGTCAATACTGATACTGGAGCATATATAGAGTTGTCCCAGTCTGCAATAGGTCAATACTGATACTGGAGCATACATAGAGTTGTCCCAGTCTGCAATAGGTCAGTACTGATACTGGAGCATATATAGAGTTGTCCCAGTCTGCAATAGGTCAATACTGATACTGGAGCATACATAGAGTTGTCCCAGTCTGAAATAGGTCAATACTGATACTGGAGCATATATAGAGTTGTCCCAGTCTGCAATAGGTCAATACTGATACTGGAGCATACATAGAGTTGTCCCAGTCTGCAATAGGTCAGTACTGATACTGGAGCATATATAGAGTTCCCCCAGTCTGCAATAGGTCAATACTGATACTGGAGCATATATAGAGTTCCCCCAGTCTGCAATAGGTCAGTACTGATTGTCACCAACTGGCTTGAGGTAGCTCCCGGTTGGGCAACCCCTCAGCCAAAATCATTTTCTTCTACTGGTGTTTAGTTCTGGATGCAGTTTAAGATCCCCTAACTCTGTCAGAAGGGACTAGTTACCACCCGGATCCCAGAGAGAAAACGTGGAACTAATGTCTTTTGTGCTGATTTAAGACACTGTCCCTGATACTCAAGAAAACAGCCAAGAAGTGGCTCGTTGAAGATAGAATATATCTATATAGATTTGGCTGTACTTGGTATCACCAGAAGTGAGAAAGGAGGAGTTAAGACATGCAACGTAATCTAGTTACTTATGACTGCATAGGCAAGATACCTCCCGGACATAGATTCCCACTTCTGGACAATATGTGTGAACCCCCACTAAATGATACAATAATGTGTGTACTTGATACGCTACACAAACATTTATAAACATTTAGAATTATACGGACAAATTGAGTTTTAAAATACAACAACTGTGTTTATTATTGCTATTGATGATCATATGATGATGATGATGATTATATTATGGTATACGTAATTTAAGAGGTCACATAGTTCATGCTTCCCCCAGTGAGACGCAGTTCACTGTCAGATTGAAGGAGTCCAAATTGGTCCCTCACAAGGCTAAGTCACTTCCTGATATGGGTTGTTGACTGTCCATTGCTCCTAAGAGATCTGGAATGAAACGAACGGAGATGGGTAGTATCTACGTCTACACATCTCAAACACATATGTCTATACATTCATATAAACATACATTCAAGTCATAATATATGATGGTATGATGATAGATGATGGCATGTTACATAAACATATATCAGTTCTAAATAAATAAATATATATGTATATATTAATAAAACTATTTAGAACATCTATAGCTCAAAACATACATATTCATATACATTTGTGTAATGGAGTGTTTCCCATATAAGTTCACCTCACTTACTCTTTCCCTTTCTGATTCATTCATACTGTCTTGTCGGAAGGGCTGGTCGCACAGTCCTGTCGAACATTAAATGCCTTCCCTGAATCTGTCTGGGATATTGAATGTCCTAAGTCATGTCTGTCCTCATGCAGACATCATGCAGACAAGGTGAACTGGTGCGATTCCTCAAACCAAGTGGTTTCACCACAATCTTGGTAGGCACTCAAAGTGTTGGTCCAAATAATCAATGTTAATTGGACGCTATCAAGAGACTGGTAGCTCTCAGGAATTTCTCCTAAGTAGTCAGTCTCCCCAATGTTTAACATCATACAGGATGAATTTAAATGTATCTCCTGTACATGCATAAGCCACACGCTCATGTAGCTTGGATAATGGATTTCTCCAAATTATCACATACAACAAGTCAGACAACCAAGTAGTGAATGAAAGAAGAAGATAAAGTTCACAGTAGTAGTAAAGTTTACAATAGTAAATCTAGAAACTGGAACATTAAGTACAAAGAAAATCCACCAGTGTGAAGTTTGGGAGAATAAACAGAAACAGAAAACTACACAAGCCTTCAGACTAGCAGACAAACTAATGGTATTACCTGGGTTTATCCCCTATTAATTAACTCCACCTATTTTTCCATGTACAATGACGGGATGGATAACGTCCCAAACTCTTCTCACCCCTCCTCCTTTCCTGTGAAGGGTAGTTTCATCTGTCAATCAAATTGACCGATGCCCCCTCACGCCTGAAACAATGAAACCTGCTTTGGCGGCAATGCAGTTGCGTCATTACATTCCAATAGGCTATTAACACCCGCCTTCCTGGGTTTCTGGCAATAGTGTGTCAGCCATGTGTTCCTACTTTGCCGCTGTATTGCAGTGAGGTGTTAAGTATCTGGTCCTAATTGCTCCTTTGTGTTGGCAACTCAGACGTTGTCCCGTCTCCCCAATGTCTGGACTTATAGATAGGTGTTAGGCCTGCATTATATTGCCGTCTTTGGATCACACGGGGGTTTCCCCTGAGTAGCACTGCCATGTATTATTTCAGACGGGTCTGGCTGACCCTCTTATCTCCCATTCTGCCGTGGCTGGTTCACACATTAGGTCCTGTTGAACTAAGGTGTTAGGTGTCTGCCCCTATTCCAACCCCAGAATTGTAAACTAACACGTCAATCTCAACTGACTGGCTCCGCGATGTATCAACTGAAAACAGTGAGTTTTCAACCTTTGATAGCGCCCGCCGACTGGTGCCGACTGGTGCCGTGGTGTCTGGGTTTTACGTTTGATCTGTACATCAAAGCTTTCTCAGACCTAGCATTACAGAAATGATGGGGCGTGCGTGGTCAAAAAGTATTTTCCTCTTGTTTTCAATCTTATTGCATTTCAATCATTTTCTGGTGGACGTTTATGCTTTTAGAGAATGATAGAAAATTATTGTGGGCTCTTTAATACCTTTTTAACTTGTGTCATTCGGATGCTGCTGGGGCTGTCCCGTCACACTGATACTGGAGCATATATAGAGTTCCCCCAGTCTGCAATAGGTCAGTACTGATACTGGAGCATATATAGAGTTCCCCCAGTCTGCAATAGGTCAATACTGATACTGGAGCATATATAGAGTTGTCCTAGTCTGCAATAGGTCAATACTGATACTGGAGCATATATAGAGTTCCCCCAGTCTGCAATAGGTCAATACTGATACTGGAGCATATATAGAGTTCCCCCAGTCTGCAATAGTTCAATACTGATACTGGAGCATATATAGAGGTCCCCCAGTCTGCAATAGTTCAATACTGATACTGGAGCATATATAGAGTTGTCCTAGTCTGCAATAGATCAATACTGATACTAGAGCATATATAGAGTTCCCCCAGTCTGCAATAGTTCAATACTGATACTGGAGCATATATAGAGTTCCCCCAGTCTGCAATAGTTCAATACTGATACTGGAGCATATATAGAGTTCCCCCAGTCTGCAATAGGTCAGTACTGATACTGGAGCATATATAGAGTTGTCCCAGTCTAAACATTGTCCTTTTCCAATGGACCACCAAATTCATCATCTTCTTCTTCTTCTTCTTCTTCTTCTTCTTCTTCTTCTTCTTCTTCTTCTTCTTCTTCTTCTTCTTCTTCTTCTTCTTCTTCTTCTTCTTCTTCTTCTTCTTCATCATCATCATCAACTTCTTCATTTTCAATCTCTCACTCTTCCTCCTCTTCCCTCTCTCCCACTCGTCCCTCCTCTTATGCTCTTCCTCCCAGTCTTTCCCATTCTCTTCCTCCTGATACTCCTCCTTCTTAAGCATTCGCTCTGAGTCCACCTAGTTAATATCCCTAATAAACGTATTAATTAGTTTGAGGGTCTTGACATCCGCGGGCAGTTCTTAGAGGAATTCAGTTAGTTAATGCCGTATTTGTGTTTGTTAATTACTGTAACATGTCAAGAGCATAGAGGGTAACGGACCGTCTCGGGGATAATGTTACTCACACACACACGATCCCACCAACATATCTTGAACTTGTGTTACTGATAATATTTCAATCTGTTATACTGCAATCTAAAAATGTTACCCTCATCATGCCATGAAAATATTAGATCCACTGCAGCTAACCATCAAAACGGAGATGGCACATAGTGGTTGATTGGTGACAACACACAGCTCCCACCACATATATCCACGGATGTGTTCATATGTTCCATACATCAGCCCTTAATTCATTACTCTCTGAACTAAGGGTCGAGTGTACTTGGCTTTTATGTATTTTGCTTAAGGAAACATAAATAATTGCCCTTTGTGCTGATAACTGTCCGCATATGTAGGTCAGCAATGAGCGTGCATAAGTCTCAGATAGTGTGTTTTACAGCCTTGGCAACAATAGACCTCGCATGTTTTGTCGCGTGCCTCATGTTATTAATAAGTTGTAGCTATCTTCACAAACCTCTGCAATCTAAAGCAACCTTTAACATGGTGTAATGCCCTCCTTTTTATCTCGGCATCTCTGCGCACCCTTCATCTGACGCCGCGTGAGCAGCCTCGACAATTGATTAATTACAACTGGCGAGCGACCGGAGAAGACCAAAGAAAGACCCGGATCGTATCCGTGTTGGAGAGAGTTAATGGAAAATCGTTGTGCTCACGCAAACGCAGAGGGTTTAATGATGCGAAGAGTCGACTTATCAGAAATGGAGGGAGTGGGTGCTGTTGGAAGGAAGGGTTGCAGAAGCTGCTGCTTTGAAAATGCTGGCTTTATTGGGGAGAAGTTCATTGTAAAATAGTACAAAAAGTAGCCACAATTTGTGATATAAAGTGGTGTTTCATCTTGGCTATTAGACAATTTGAAGGGATAGAATGATGATTACAGACAAGAGGAAGTCCAAGCAAAAGGGTGAATTAATGCTGTTTAAGCGACGACTCGAGGAGCGGCTGGCTGAGTGGCTACGAATGCTGGGTTCTCCTTCGGTAGAACCGGGTTCGAATCCTCGGTAAGGTGTGGATTTTTTTTTCTGACGGGGCAAAAATAAAACCCTAACCTACACAGTTCTCGGCGACTGCATTAGCTAAGCAGCCTTAATTCCTCAAGCTCAAGACACCCCACCCCACTCCTTCCCATCCCTATCCTACACAACGTACTATAAGCAGTAGATGACAGTTAAGAGACAACTAGGAAGATGGTCGCCTAAGTAAAACTGAGCTAGAAAACGGACATTTAGCCACTACAGTGGTTGCTAGCAGCATCTTGCCTGTGATCCATGCCGGATTAGACGCATGGCTAACGTTGAATGCAGCAGCAGAAGCAGCAGCAGAAGCAGCAACAGCAGAAGCAGACGAAGAAGAAGAAGAAGAAGAAGAAGAAGAAGAAGAAGAAGAAGAAGAAGAAGAAGAAGAAGAAGAAGTGGCAACAACTCATGCATTTTTAGCAACCACGGAGATAGCCAATCGGCATAATCATTGAGCAGGTTCTTTGCAGAACGTCACCGGAAAGACTGTCAGTCCCTTGCATGTTCTTTCCCAGGGTGTTGCTAATGTCAAATATTCATCTTCGTGCTGGTCGTTCGCTGTCCATCTTCGTGCTTGTCGACCCATGTCCATCTTTGTACTGGTCGTTCGCCATCCATCTTCGTACTGGTCGATCCCTGTATTCGCTGTCCATCTTCGTGCTGTCGTTAGCTGTCCATCTTCGTGCTGTCGTTGGCTGTCCATTTTCGTGCTGGTCGACCCATGTCCATCTTCTTGCTGGTCGATCGCTGTCCATCTTCGTGCTGGTCGATCGCTGTCCATCTTCTTGCTGGTCGATCGCTGTCCATCTTCGTGCTGATCGACCCATGTCCATCTTCTTGCTGGTCGATCGCTGTCCATCTTCGTGCTGGTCGATCGCTGTCCATCTTCTTTCTGGTCGATCGCTGTTCATCTTCGTGCTGGTCGATCGCTGTCCATCTTCTTTCTGGTCGGCCCATGTCCATTTTCGTGCTGGTCGACCCATGTCCATCTTCGTGCTGGTCGATCGCTGTCCATCTTCTTTCTGGTCGATCGCTGTCCATCTTCTTTCTGGTCGATCGCTGTTCATCTTCGTGCTGGTCGATCGCTGTCCATCTTCTTGCTGGTCGACCCATGTCCATCTTCGTTCTGGTCGACCACTGCCTCTCTTCTTCCATGAGCCATGCCTTTCATAATAGTTTACTTTTCTAAACCACTCCGACGTTAAATATTGTCAAATTACTTCCGTTGCCGAGACATGTTTTTTATGTACCAGTTTTCTGCGCTGCAGAAGTTTGCATTTTGCTTACTTTTGATTCGTCGTATTCTAAGAATTTCACTGTATAATTTACTTTCAAAAGTCCCGATATTCTCCTTTAAACAAAAAAATTGCAGGTCTCTATAACACGCATTAGACATATTATTCTAGACGCTAGGTCGAGCTGGGAGTCCTGGTCAAGATTAAACATTCAATTCTGCACCCATGAGGCTGGAACCAATAATCACTGCTCCAGCAGGTAAACATCTAGCCACTACGTTACCGCGGCTCCCGATGTTATTCTTTAGTGATTGCAAAATGGTCCAAGACTCACGCCCGTCTGTTGCTACATAAAGGACCCATGGTCTCAAAAATGCTACACTCGTTCGTTTCCTGGCGGTCTGAGGCGAAAGAGTAACGAATGCAATTCGTAATCTCACATACAGCGTTCGAAATACAGCTGCGGACGATTTGCAAGCAGACCGCCTTGCGTTGGTTTCCATACAATGTTATGGGTGCTGGTCGTTCAGAAAGCAATGGCAACTACTAAACGTAAACTTGCCCAGGAATCACAAACAGCCAAAAGATGCTGGAATAGACTGCTACGTCCTGTAAAAGATACACAGCTAACTTTTTATTGATCATTATGGCGCTACAGTATTCTAAATATATTATATTTTGAATTTATTCATCGCTAGTTGTAATTCTTGGTTGGCAAGTACTTGTTTCTTTCTATATAGGTTGTTATTTAAAGTTCAGAATACAACAAGTGCCGTGCCGGCTGGCGTAGGCGTTCATGGCTCTCCATAGATCTCAGTCTTTGGTTTTCTGGATCAACTCTGCTGCTGATATTCCTCCATGCCACCGTCTCAATCCATCCAGCATCACTTCTCTTGGTCTACCTCTGCCTCTCTTCCCCTCGATCTTTCCAGTTGTTACGATGTTCTCCAATGCCTCTCTTCTCATCACATGACCGAGGAAAGCTGTTTGTCTCTGTCTTATTGTTGTATATAATGTTCTAGTTTCGTTAGCCTGTTTCAGGCAGTCGTCGTTAGTTACTATGGCAGTCCAAGGAATTCGCAATATTCGTCTCAGGAACCACATCTCTGTTGCTTCTAATTTCTTCTTATTTTGTTCATTTACATTCCAAGATTCACTGCCATACAGCAAAACTGGTTCTACATAGCATTTCATCACTCTCTTTCTTACATTCAGTGATAGTGACATATTGCATAAGATACTCTTCATTTTCTGAAATGCGGCTTTTGCCTGCCCTATTCTGCTCCTAATCTCTGTTGTACATCTTCCATCTGATGTTATAAATGCCCCTAGGTATCTAAAATTATCAACTTGGTTAAGGATTTTCCCTTCTATTTCTATGTCACATTTCGGTGTCACCATTTTCTTTGATATTACCATTGTTACTGTTTTCTTGATATTCAAGGAGAGTCCTTTCCTTGCACTCTCTGTTACTACAACGTCTAATAATTGTTGTAGGTCTGTTGAATTATCCGCCACCAATACTGTGTCATCTGCATAGCGTATATTATTTATATTATAACCTCCAACTAGTATTCCTGGCATCTCTTTGATACCTCTCATTATTACTTCGCTATAAAGGGAGAAAAGATCTGATGACAAGACACACCCTTGTCGTACTCCTAGCTTTATCTGTTCGCAACTACCCTCTTTATTTCCCATTTTAATTGCTGCTACTTGGTTCCAGTAAATATTCTTTATTATTCTTAAATCTTTTCCATCAGTGTTGATATCTTCCAACATTTTAATCAGTTCATCATGTTTTACTTTATCAAATGCCTTAGTATAATCTATGAAGCACAAATATATGTCTCTCTGTTTCTCTATTGATCTTTCTATTAGTGTCCGTAATGTATAAATTGCATTGTTTGTGCCCTTTCCTTCCACAAATCCATACTGCACTTCACTAATTTCCATTTTTATTTTCTTTTTGGTTCTTCTCATTATGATTCTGAGTAGAAGCTTAGTGATATGGTTTATAAGGTTAATTGTACGAAAATCTTCACAATCAATTGCTCCTGGTCTTTTTGGTATAGCTATAAATACAGATTTCAGCATATCACTGGGTAAATATCCACTGCTGTAAATATCATTCAACATTTTGGTTAATATATCTACTCCAAATTCTCCCAATACTTCTAATTCTTCTATTGTGATTTCATCTGGCCCAGCTGTTTTTCCTTTCTTCATACGTTTCATAGCGTCAGCTACTTCTTCTTTCAGAATAGGTGGACCTTCTAAGTTACTATCTTCTGTTAATTCTTCCCTTTCTCCTTCATATAATTCTCTTATATACTCATTCCACCTCTTCATTATAGCATCTTCCTCTAATATTTTCTTATTTTTCTTCCTGTAAGCTCACTGATTCGTCTGTGCATATTTTTTGTATCTTTATTTCTTGTGATCCAATTTGAGCCATCGCCATTACCCATTACTAGCCCTTATAGCATTATCCATTATTAGCCCTAATATTAGCTCTCCCTATCGGCTATACTAACGTGCCCGACAGGTATACATCACTGCATGTCTTTTGAAATTAATTTTGATATTGCCTTGTATGAGTGGTAATCAATGCCTATACATGTATTTCTCATGTGAATTTAAAATCCGCCGAATTCCTCAAGTGCTAGAAACATATTACTGTTAATAAGCCAGATTTCCTGTGTTAATAAGCCAAATTTCCTGAAATGTCCATATGTCTGTATTCTTCCATCAAGTTAAGCGTGGCCACAACATTTGGGCGGATTTGGATAGTTGATCCTACTGTGAATACATTCTACCCAAACGTGCTTTGCTCGAATCAGAAAGTCAGTACCGACAATGCCCAAATTAGCTCTGAGGTCATCATTTGATGCCTCTTTCGTGCGCTTGGCTAATCGGTTGAAAATTGGGATGAATGAAATAAAAACATCAATGGCAGACCTCTGTGCCGATGCCTCTCCGGGCCTGAGTGACAGGTCATCAATTGGTCCCATTAAACCCTGATTGCCCAGTGCAACTATTTGGATGAGGGTGTCGTGAGGATTAGCCAGTCGCTGATGGAATAATTGGCAAGAGGATGATAGAACTATGGACGGACAGACGTTAATGAGAACTCTACGCTTTCCCTTGACAGCTCGTTAAGATACTATTTGTGCATACTTACTGTGTAGATAAACAGGTAAAGCTACTTCCATTTCAGAAACTACATTACAGGTGCCAAGCATTAACTAATCTATAAAATAACTTGAAGTCACAAAGAGATTGGGTGGCCAGCATCATGCCTTTTTGTATTTAATTTGAGACATATTTCAGAAACTTATGTTTCAAAATTATCCAGAACTCACTCCGCGAGGCTGGATCGACCCCCAGCCGTAGCCTTCGGGAATAGCCCTCCACCTGCTTCTCCTCCTCCCACCTACTACTACTACTACTACTACTACTACTACTACTACTACTACTACTACTACTACTACTACTACTGCTGCTGCTGCTGCTGCTGATGCTACTACTACTACTACTACTACTACTACTACTACTACTACTACTACTACTACTACTACTACTACTACTGCTGCTACTACTACTACTACTATTACTACTACTACTACTACTACTACTACTACTACTACTACTACTACTACTACTACTACTACTACTCCTACTACTACTACTATTACTACTACTACTACTACTACTACTACTACTACTACTACTATTACTACTACTACTACTACTACTGCTGCTGCTGCTGCTGAT
This sequence comes from Cepaea hortensis, assembly GCA_963921405.1. NCBI lineage: Eukaryota > Metazoa > Mollusca > Gastropoda > Stylommatophora > Helicidae > Cepaea > Cepaea hortensis. The sequence continues at coordinate 142,334,736 of OY992877.1, read as the reverse complement.
GCTACTACTACTACTACTACTACTACTACTACTACTACTACTACTACTACTGCTACTACTACTACTATTACTACTACTACTACTACTACTACTACTACTACTATTACTACTACTACTACTACTACTACTGCTGCTGCTGCTGCTGATGCTACTACTACTACTACTACTACTACTACTACTACTACTACTACTACTACTACTACTACTGCTACTACTACTACTATTACTACTACTACTACTACTACTACTACTACTACTACTACTACTACTACTACTACTACTACTACTACTCCTACTACTACTACTACTACTACTACTACTGTTGAGCAAGGACAAGTGACCACATTGTTGCAAGCAATTTACATATATTATTTAGTATATCTGTATATCTAGATGCCCGTCTGTATGTTTGTCTGTTTTCCAGTGCAGACTTCTGTTGTTTGTTTGTTTTTTTTAAACTAATTCCTTTTGCTTTGACTTTCTGTTGAAATGATGTCTATCATTCCGTGTAACTGCTTTTCATTTTCAGATACCACAACCATGTCATCAGCATAACTGAGGTTGTTTAGATAACTATTTACCTCCTATTGAAATTGTTTCTTTCACTTTTATCCCAGTCACACAATTGTATTATCTACTACTGGCACAGCCATTTTAAAGAGAAGTATTTATGGGATAGATGGAATTGATTCTACAGGAGCTCAATTGTATACTGTATCCCATTGATACCCCAGTGTACGGAAATGAACAGGCCCGTAGTCCAGTGGTTTTCAACCTTTCTGAGTCAATGGTTCTACTGACCAACTATCGCCTTATGCAGTAATGTGTGGCTGATGGTTTTCTAGCGACTGCCGCTTCCATCGACGATGAACTGTATTTTTCGTGGCGGACTTTTGTGTTGACATTCTGGCAACAGCATTATGCATAGTATTCCTTCAGGGATGTTGGTTTGTCGAGACTCCTGTCTGTTCCACTTGTCACATGTAGCAGTGAGGAGCATTTGTGTGATATTCACTGGCATAGGAACGGAGCATAAAGGGACGACCCTTTGCCGTGTAGTTGGAACCGCGACTAACTAACTAACTAACTAACTAACTAATTAATTAACAAACTAACTAACTAACTAACTTACTAACTAACTAACTGACTGACTGACTGACTGACTGACTGACTAACTAGCTAAATTTATGCAACTTCCCTGAGGGCTAAGAACAGTAAAGAGCCCTTTTACACACTTCCAACTTATTGCGAATATGATGCTTGAGTCATATGTCTTACAGAATCGGCACGTAAAGGGAAATTTGATCAATAGCATGCCGGCCGCCTTTACTTTCTAACCTATTTCCTGTTCTTCATTTTAAGCTGGGTCGACATCAGAGTTCCAGGTCAATTTTACTTCCTAACCCATTTCCTGGTGTCTATTTTAGGCTGGGTTGACATCAGAGTTCCAGGTCAATTTTACTTCCTAACCTATTTCCTGTTATCTATTTTAGGCGTGGTCGACATCGGAGCTCCATGTCAATTTTCAAAACCTGCTTTCATGTGAATTCGAATCCATGGCCACCGGGTCGACAGGCAAGCGTCTAGCCACTACGCTACCCCAACTCGGTGCCTTGTGGTATAACTTGTAGACACTTGCAATGTTTCGACATTTAGTCCAACCTCTTTATGAGCAGAAGAGATTTAAAAAGGCTTTTTTCTTATTTATTTAGGGGCTCATACGGGATAAATCCGATGCAATGAAGTCGATCCTCTCACCTTGAACCATTTAAACCCCTTTATGAGAGGGAAGACCAGGAGAACTTTCAATCAGATAGCAGTGCGAACGATTAATAGTGTGACTCTTCGCTGGCTGTTGAACAAGGGGACGGAGCACAAATGGGAATGTCTTAAGTGCATTGATGTCAGTTCTTGTAGTCTTTTTACTTTTGTCTGCCCCAATATAAAATTCCATATCTCAGTAACCAACTGAGGGAAAATGATGAGATTTAGCATATAATCTTATCATTATCCCCCCCCCCCCCAAAAAAAAATTGTTCTGGAGATTGTACAGAAGATTTCAAAGCTTGTTTATATGCGGTATATAATTTACGGGTCAGAGATGAAGTGCCCATTTCTAAATGTATTACGTCTTCACACGGAAACATTAGCTTTGAATAGTTAATTTTCTCATGGGATTGGTCTTATGACAAGAGCCTGGTGTAGTGGAACGGGGAATTACTGTAAAACAAGTTTGTTAGCGAGAAATCACTAATCTTTTAAAAAAACATCAAAGAAATGTCGCCGTTTTCCATGATTTAAGTTGCTTTTGGACCTATCAAAGACATATTCCTTGGGTGGGGGTAAATATAAGACGTCAGGAAAAATTTCATAACTATGCAACAGATAGTTTTCAAAATAATTGATCGTGAATGAAGGCATTTATTTCTGGACAGACTATAGCTCAACTCAACTCAACTCACCTCCTTTATAAAAAGTTAATTTTATGCCTTTGATTGATTGATTTTTGATTTGTTTTTATTGAACTTCGACCATGTGTGATACAAGTATATGTTCAAGAAAACAAATGCACACAGTATTCTACGAAAACCCTTATATAAAATACTGGAAACATCACAGCAATAATAGTTGTATTTTTATTTTAAAGCTAAATACAGAAATCAAAGCAATGTCCGTCCCCTGGAAGCTGATCGTCAGCACTGGCTTCCCACAGCGCCGTGGCGGACAGGTTGAAAAGCGCCGTGGTAGACTTTTTTTTAGATCACCGGTAATGGGGCCTCTGAACATGGATAATGGGGAGAAATGGCGGTCCGATGTTGCATTGTACGCCGAAGTCAGTGACACAAAGCCTCGTGAGGCTTCGTTGTAAAACTATACGTTACAATGACACATAGTAATACATGAGAGATATATACACACCTGTGTTGAAGGAAGAATTAGTATATACATGTTTTGATGTCTGATGCAAGAGAATGTGATAATTTGGAATTAACATGAGTATTGTCATCTACTGCCTATAGTACCTTTCACTTTCAGTGTTGGGCAGGGGCGTCTTGAGCCTGACGAATTAAGGCCGCCTGGCTAGTATAGTCGCCACGAACTGTGTTAGCCTTTTCTTTTTGTCCCCGACATAAAATAATCCAAACCTTACCGAGGATGGAACCCGCGTCTCCCGAAGGAGAACACGGAGTTCTTAGCCACTCGGCCAGCCGCTCCCCCAATACTAGCACAATCTGCGCTTAGTATGAAAACAGTAAAGAACTATCATTAGGGTTGAAATGAGCATTTCACAAGTGTAAGTATAGATTTACGGCCTGGTAGCCGCGTGTTTGAAAATTCATCCAAGCGGACACTATTTTTTATAATTATTATTAAAGAGTCGACTGGCCGAGCGACTAGAATGCCGGATTCTCTTTCGGGAGACCCTTGTTCGAATCCTCGGGGTGGATTTTTTTTTTTCTGTCGTGGGCAAAAAGAGAACCCTAACCTGCACAGTTCGCGGCAACTACACTAGCCAGGCGGCCCTAATTCCTAAGGCTCAAGACCTCTCTGCCATACACCTCAAGGTACTTCTTCTCCTTCTTCTTCTGCGTTCATCCGGGTGATTGTGTTGTGTCTGTTTACAGCAGAGCTACGTTCTTGCCCGTTAGGCCGACATATCCGACTTCTGCGATCATTTGTTTACCGGGTTAACTTTCCCAGGGGCAAGGTACTATATTGGCAGCACATGGCAGATTTTATTTTTATTACAGTGCCATGAGCTTGCAGGTCCACCAAGTCTATGATGAGTACAAGAGAGTGTAATGGCAAGTGAAGTCAGCAAGCATGAATTTAACCTTGTCATCCACTGAGAGTCGGGTGATTTACTGAAATTATATGCCCCTCACAAGTGCGTGCGTGAATCCATACAGACAGAGGGGAAGGCAGGCAGGCTTGTGTGTCCTCGTGCGCAGATGGTTACATACATACGTGCATACTTAAATACGGTAAGCATATGAACATACGCACTGTGCGTACATGAGTACATACATACATACCTGCCTGCCTGCCTGACTGCCTATTTACCTACCTACCTACCTACCTACCTAACTACCTACCTACCTACTTACCTAGCTACGTACCGACCAAATGACCGACAAACAGACACACACACACTCACACACACACACACACACACACGCACACACTCACACATACACACATACACACAGATACACACAGGTAACAAATATTAAATATTAACATATTATCTTTGACCTAAACGTAAGCAACAGATATTAATATTGCACACACATACAGAACAGGGCCCAGTTTATATTCTAAATCCTCAGCTCTCTCTGTGTGGGGACGATCTGACCAAACTTCCCGCAAAATGTTAACCTGAATGTTGCTTTTAAATGATGCGAATGCTGAGGGGTTAAAAAAAAAATCTAACAGAGATTTTTTTTTAAATGGGAAAAAAAATAAAAGTTCGAAAAAAAGACCGAAGGAAATCATTAAGATGGAAGCAAATAAATTTCTTTCCTTGTATGGAATAATTAGTTTGTCCTCTCTTGGCGAAGAGGTACAATTGCTCATTTCCCAGAAGCCTCTTTGTCGTATCGCTGGGTCCTAATGATCCGGTTGCGTGACGCGTGAAGAACTTACAAAAACGAATGAATCCCACTTAGTCTTCAGACATGAGTCAATTAATTTTACAGTTCTAGGATGGAGAGAAGAAAAAAAAAAACGCGTCTGTTAAATACAAGCGATCCGATTTCAGTCCTAAACGGTGAAATGGCTGGTCGAATCAAACTTAGGGATGATGCTCTGTATGAGGGTATTTGTAGTGAGATAGATGACTATTGGTTGGGCGGAGGGATGACGGCACACGGTGTGTGGAAACCACGCGACTGTAGGCAAGGTACTATCTGAGATGTTTCAAACGGAGGGGAAGGAGAAGGAGGCAGGTATTGATTTCTCTTTAACCGGATGAAGTGTAATCAATCTGTGGTGTACTTTGATCGCTTCCCTGAGATTCCAAGCTGAAAGACGTTCAGAGCAGAAAGACTCAGTGAAACAACATATTATAAGCATGTATAGTTTTTAACTCTTTTGTGAGTCAGAAGGAGTTAAAATTGTAACTGTCTGGAACTGAAGGCGTTAAAGTAAATACTTAAAGTAACGTCTAGTTTAGGTCTTTTAACAGTAGTCAGTGTCTGAAACTGCAGAAATAAAACAAATGTTTTGGTTATGTGAATGGTGGTTAATTAACGTGTGAAGAGTTGCTCGCATTAGACTACGTTACGAGGCTCCCGCCTTGCAACGCTGGTTTTCAGTGGTAGGCAAGTTAGTTTCCGTAGCACTACATATCAAAAGTAAGTCAACAGAACTGACAACTCTCCTTGCGATATAACAGGTCATTTACAGAAAGTAGTGTTCTGATCACGACCAACTGAACAATTATTCTCTGTTCCTATTCAATTCCACTGCCTCATGAATGTGCATATATCTAACGTGTCTTCTGTGTTCTATCTTCAGGTTGACGTCTGAACCTGTTACTAAGAGCACCAAGCGGAATATAGAAACGCCAGTGAACGCTTGGTGAGTTAATTGATTCTTGATTCTTGGCTTTGACAATCAACATCATCGAACATCCTCTACGACTTGAAGAAGTGAGACTTGGTATTGTTTCACTGGCAAATTACTAATTATGAAAATATAAATATAAAGATATGGCACTAATTTTTAGGTGTTGCTTCATTATCTTATATGGTATTAAAATTTGATTTAAATAAAAAGTCCTTATAACAGGACGTCGCAATCAACCCCAGCATATTTTGTCTGTTTGTTTGTTTGTCTGTTTGTGTGTTTTATTCGCTGGTGATGAACTCTAGAAGTTGCCATTAGTGGAGATTGCACTGAACTGATATTTGCATGTGGATTAGCTTTCCGTATTACCAATGTCCCTCGCCATAGGAGAATTCACTCCGACTTCTGTGGTACTTGTAATGTAAGTCCCCAAGCCAAGGACCAGGGGTCATATTAGTCCAACTGCGCATTGTACGCAATTTTACGTTCAGTAGTATTGCCATGGCTTTCTTAGCGACCAACTCTCATTCCATTGTGAAAACGAAAGCAAAGCGATTGACTCCCAAATCTCATGCGGCTAGCTTCAAGCCCGGTATATCGGGATTGTTAAACTGCGTTCACTACCCCTAAGCAACAGAACGTAAATGCAGATTCATTTAGAAATAATAGTCGGGGGTCAGTATGACTGAATGGAAATAACGCGTGTTCTTAAACATCCAGTGTGCTAATGCCGAGGTAAAGGGGTTCAATCCCTACACCGGACAGCTGGACTAAAATGTTGGCCTCTTGTCCTTGACTTGGGAACGTAAATTACAAATACCTCTGAAGTAGGATCTGGTTTGCCTGATGGCGAGGGACACTGTTAATAGGGGAAGCTAATCCAAGCCCAAAATTCACTCCAGCGCTACTAGAAGTAATGTGTATGGACTTCACTTGAGTTCAAAGAGAATGAGCGCCAACAACACACACAAAAATAGTCATGATAGAATATGTTATCTGTTGCTTGATGCTTCAGCATATCGATGAAAATAGATATAAGTAAGGGGCTGTCATGGATTTTCTTTATTGTGTCGTCCCTGGAGTGAGGGGAATCAACACCCACATTATTTTTATCCCCATATCATTATTCTGGAGAATCCACCAGATTCCGTCCATCACACTTCCTCTGTCAATGGATACTTCTTTCTCTCTTTCTTTCACCACTTGCTCACGCCCCCTCTCACACTTCCCCAAAACAACATTCTTAACAACTCTAGCTTCAAAAAATTAATAACAGATTAATTTAATAAAGAAAAGTGTATGTATGTGAGAAGTGTATGTGTAGAATGTATGTCGTATACTCTAGTGTGTCTGCAGAATCAGACCGAACAGCTTAGGAACCAGATCCTATCATCCCGGTAAGGATTACACCACATCATTAGAGTCAGCACAAAATGACCTCACCAAACGATGTGTGCCTCCTGCTAGATGTTGACTTCCTCAGGTGGTTTTTTGGATAACCCAGATACTTGGTCACCAATCACAGATATAGTCAGATACTAATCCTGAATCGATCACACAGCATGTTATTAAATATCCCTAATGTTCTGAGACTTAAAACATCCCTGTCTTGTGAAAACCCAGAACACTGTCCCTTGACATAACATGATTCTTGTTCTAAAAGTCCTAAAGTTTTCACCCTTACACAGTTATTGTACATGGTCTCATAGGAATATGCTGATTTCCTAAAATACTCCCTATTGTTCTCTTCCCATATGATGTGGAAAAACAAATACTATTGTTCTGTTCACATGTGAGGTTTTGAAACATTAATCTCACGATTGTTCCTTCTCCAAATGATGAGGAAAAACAATCTCTAGGGTTCTGCTCACATGTGGGTTTGATAAATTAATCTCACGATTGTTCCTTCAGACCCCTTTCATCATGGGCCCAGTGCAAAAGCTGCTGAATAACTCTGCCTGCACTAAGGTCTCCATTCTAGTAAGCAGTGATGTTTCAGCTTCACTGAGTAACCTGAGTACTTTGAGTAACCTGAGTAACTTGAGTACTTTGAGTAACCTGAGGGAACCTGTGAAAGAGAGAGAACACACGGGTGAGAGCAACCGGACACTGACTCCCATTAGATGAGTGTAGGCCGACGGCCTCACTCAGATAAATGACAGTGAACCATACTCTGTCATGGTGTAGAGGAGCTCATCACATCGGTCTGAATTAGGGAAGACAAGGAAAGACCAAAATGTAAAGTGCAGAACCCCAGTAGACCCCCACTGGAAGATCCCACTATTGGACATTTCCCCTATCCCCAACACCCTCAATCCTTCTAAATATCATCCCACTTCACTATTTCCAACCAGCTGAGCTAATTGACGTCTCACACTAGTTAATTTTAACAATGCGACTGCCCACTGTCGCCGACACACCTTGAATACCTAACCACAACTCAACAACACTATGTTCAAGTTCTAGTTCTATTAAACACTAGATTATTCTACATTATTTACATCTAAACGATTTGTTGTAAATACCTTATAAACACTCAGCTCTATCCTACATCGAATCTATGCGTGCCATAAAGACACATGTTCCTCAATGTTACTTGATGCCGAACACGCTAGATTCTTTTCTAAACACAGAACCAGTCGAAACACTTCCTCCTGGGCCAACTCTCTTGTGCAAACTAACGGTAACAAATTCTGTTTTGCATACAGTTGGGGATTTGTCCTTGTGACGTCATTCGAGGTAAACACCAGGTTGCCTCCCTGTCGGGACTAGTTTCCCGTACATCAAAAGTCCCTTCCGCCTGTGATCTAGAGACTTCATTTCTCCTGTCAACAACATGTGTCCCCAGGGGCAGACAATCCGTCCCCTAACTTCACAAGAAGAGTTATTCCCCTTTCTACTCCGAATACAACAGGCTTTTTCTCTCAACGACTACATCAAACAATGCTGACAAATTTCTCGTTCCTAGGGAACTCTAAAAGACTTATAGTTTACTTTGATCCGACTTGAGTTTTTCTCCACTAGTAACAAACAATTGCAGCTGTGAATACAGACTGGTTCTCTGTTAGTTTATCATCTTATCGTTAACGACAGTGTGTTCGTGACAGGGACATCATTAAATATGTTGCTTGATGCTTCAGCATATTGATGAATACAGATATAAGGGACATCATTAAATATGTTGCTTGATGCTCCAGCATATCGATGAATACAGATATAAATATGGGGCATCTTTAAACACCTTAAAACGCACATGACATATGGTGCTCCTCCTATGTATTAATAGACTGATCGACACTCAGCGAGTGATGTGGTCAGTATCTGGCTGCCAGCCTTTACTTTCCAAGACATTTCCTGGTATCCATTTTAGGCAGGGTCGACCTGGACGCCAAAGGTCAGTTTGTTAACACTCGCTCCAATGCGAATTCGAACCCATGAGTATCGGGTCGATAGGCGAGCGTCTAACCACTAAGCTGCTGTGTCTCCTGAATAGAGTTACACCGAGCATGAACATCGCACCGTGATCCTGCGATCATTCGAAAGAATGGGGCAGTATTCGCAAGTTGTTTTTGTAACTCATGCTTTACTGCAGTGGTTCTCAACCTTTTTTGGCTCATGCCCCTCTTTACCATATGTTCAGAATGTCATCCCCCCTTTCGAATTTCCTCCCTTTAAATCCCCCCCCCCACGCCCCCCCTTCCACCCTTACACAGTATACATAAAAATGGAAGCTAAATTTAATAACACATACTAGAACAAGTCTAGACATCTACATAAAACGTGATTTGCGGGTCTACTTACGTTATTAAACGAATTTCATTAGGGCGAGAAGTACAGAACCGTAAAATTTAGAGGGAAAAACAATATCTAGTAACTAGTTCGATCTTGCGATCTTGAAATAATCTTATCCCCCCCCCCCCCCCATGGAAACCCTAAAATGCCCTCCTGGGGCAGGGGGGAATTCCCCACCGGTTGAGAATCACTGCTTTATAGAATATGAAGGACAAATGAGTTGCAAATACAGGGTGTTTAAAGTCTCACTACACTGTGTATTTAGAACAAATTTGAAATATGAAGTACATAGTGCCATTAAAAAAAATGTGCTTCACAGTCCATCGTGAAGTAATATGCATCGAATCGAATGGCTGTCGTTTGCTGGAGTAATTCTTTGCACTACAAACAGAATGAATGGTTTTATCAACGAAAAAAAAAACAACAGACACGATGCAAAAGGTATTTGACAATATGAAAAGACGTTTACAGTCATGGTTTGAAGCCTGTCGTGGACATTTCCAACACCTGTTATAATGAAAACTTCATTGCTACTTTCCAGCTCCCCCCAAACCGGGTTAGAACATAGCAGTGATTATTGTAACTAATTTAATGAATTTTTAGCACATTATTTGACGACATCATGTATTCCATTTTTCAAACGTGTTCCACATACACAGTGTATTGAGACTTTACAAACACCCTGTATAACTAATTACGACATCTTACGACAATAACTAATTACGACATCTTTCGAGCCTTTTTCAGGACCGTTAACTAGGTTGCTCCAAGACAATTATGACTTATTTGCATGCCAGCAGAACAAAGAACACAGTCATTCCAACCAATCTCGTGAGCTCTTCAAGCAAGACCTGCAGAACGTGAATCTAATAAACTCGTAAGGAATTTCAGTGACTCCCGTAGAGTTTCGCCTTGCTCATGGTTTAAGGCAGAGGAACCCGTGGTCATTCCTCCCTGCATCATTCTCATAATCCGTGCCGTGTGGCGATGGTGATCATGTCTGTCCATAACCTTCTGTCTCGAGTGCTGGCAATCAGTTATGTTACTGATGTTCCTCCACGCCATGATGTCAAACTGGCCAGCATCGTCTTTCTTGGTCTTCCCCTGCCTTTCTACCCCCCTCCCCCAGCCCTCCCATTTTCCCATTGTGGCGACATACTCCAGCTTTTTCCTTCTCATGACATGCTCAAGGAATGTAGATTGCCTTCGTCGGATGCACCTAACTAGTTCTCTTTGTTTGTTAACTTTTCTTCAGGAAGTTTCTATCCTTTCTACCAGTCTACGGTCTTCTCTTCATAATTTTACAAAACCACATCTCTGCAGCTTCCAGATAATTCCTCACTTGTCTGATAATTAGCTGGCTCCGTGGCGAAAGTGTTACGGATGGAGTCCGTAATCCCGCATACCGCGCTCGAAACACAGTTGCGGGCGAATTGGCAGCAGACCGCCTTGCGTTGGTGTTTACGAAATGGTATGGGTGCGGGTCCTTTTAAAAAGCAATGGCAAACTACTGAACGTAAACTTGCCAAGAGATCACAAACAGCAAAACTGAAGAAGAAACAAACTGCTGGGGTTTATTGCGACGTCTTTTAAATTATATGCAACTAACTTTCTTTAGTCTGATAATCGCCCATGATTCACATCTGTACATCAGGATTGGCTCAGTATGGAACACTTCCAAAACTCAATTGACAAAGATAAATTGTAGAGAATGTTCTTTATCGAGTTAAATCTCCCTGCGCTAACCAGACTCATCTCTACCCATCTGACCCAATTGGAGCTAAGGTGAGGTCTTGATCATTCTGATGTGTAAGACTCTGTCAGATCAGCGCCCATCATCATCATCATCATCATCATCACCACCACCATCAGAATGCGCCATGCCGAAACGTGTTTACAGTCATGGCTCGCCATCTCCCTCTATCATCAGTCTTGGATCATGCTTGTGTTCATGTACCAATGATGCACTATTGTCATGGCATTCAGACATATATCTCTATATTTTACCTTTGCTCTTTCTCATCAATTATGTCAGTTGTCACTAACTTTTAAATGTATTGTTTTTCCTGCTCCTTAACGTGCCCGACAAATTTCTCTAATCAATTTATGGTTTCTATTTCTCTGGTCAAACGTACATGCTGTCTGGAGAAACCATCATTCTGCCTAGTGTACACTTTAATATCTACCTGTCTTTGCATATTATTGTTTCCGCGATCTTGATGTCAATCAATACATATCAAACGATTGATCTCATTATGTCGGAGACCCCATCGTATCCTCCCTTTCTCGTGTTAACCTAGAGCAAGCCATATTTCTTCCTCCCAAACTCACGCTGTTTAAATACAGATAACATTTAGTACAGAAGTTAGCAGCAACAGATTCAACAGGGAAATTGACTTAATAATAACCCTTCAGTCTGGGAGAAGATAATAATGATGGCATTGACAGGGGAAATATGTCCCGGGGTGTGCGAAGCAGGCTAAGTTTCTCTTTGTTGTCATTAAGTAAATACATTTTCACATATGGGTATCTGGAACATTGACTATTGATGTGGCTTTGTGTAGGAGACACCAGCGCACTGGCTCCCGGTGTTTGCAGAACGCGGTACTTGAACCAGCCAATGGAGGGATAGATGTATTATTGGTATATGCGCATGGGAAATCACACACACACACACGCGCGCGCGCGCGCATACACAAACACACACAGACAGACAGGCCTGCTTACCTACCCAACTACCTAAACCCACCTACCCATCTATCTACTCTGCAGACAGACAGACAGACAGACAGACAGAGAGACAGACAGACAGACAGACTGTCTGCCAGGCCCGCATATCGCAAGACAGATAATTGTAATTATTGTTTTGTTATCGGTCTGATATTCAGTGATCTAAATCGCAATGTGTTATGTTGGTACCTGGTTATCGACTATGCCGTTCCGTCCCGTATTAGATGAAACTAAGATTTGTCACTGACGTTAGTTACTGGAAGAATCAAATACCTAAAGCAAAACCCAATTATTTGCTTGTTACAAAACAAAAAAGTTCCTCTTCCGTCTCTGTCTCATCACCATCAAGTGCCCTACCAGCTGGCGTGTTCGTTCATGGCTCTCCACAGATCTCGGTCTTTGTTTTTCTGGATCAACTCCGTTGTTGATATTCCTCCATGCCACCGTCTCAATCCATCGAGCATCATTTCTCTTGGTCTGCTTATGCCTCTCTTTCCCTCGATTTTTTTCATTTGTCACGATGGTTTCCAATGCCTCTCTTCTCATCACATGACCAAAAAAGGCTGTTTATCTCTTTCTTATTGTTGTATATAATGTTCCAGTTGCATTAGCTTCTTTCAGGCGGCCGTTATTATTTACTTTAGCAGTCCAAGGAATTCGCAACATTCGTGTCGGTAACTATAGTTCTATTGCTTCCAATCTCTTCCTAATTTATTAATTTACATTCCAAGATTCACAGCAAAACGGGTTCTATATAGCACAAAACAAACAATGTACCTCTTCCGTCCATATCTATAAACCCACGCGATGTCACATACGTCATTGTGTGAACTACAGCTAGTTAAAGACACAAACTGGTGATACGACATATGTCTTCCACTTATTCGCTCCTCCTCAGATGGAAGCTTGCAGCACTTACTTGTGCACCTCATTGGTAAGCGACGTCCTGTAAAGAATATCCAACTAACTTTTAGACACGCGTGAAACGTATTCTAATGTCTCAGTCAGCCGCTACTCACCTCTGGTTCAAAACTAGGTGTGTAGTTTAAAACATGTATATTTGATAACTCTGCCGTGGCTTATTTTTTTCGCCTAATTTTTAAAAAAGAATTAATCAACAAATAATCGACACAGACAAAAATACTTTTATTAGAATTCTCAGCGTCATGAACAATATAACTATCACAAGCACAACAGTTCATCATTATCATCATCATCATCATCATCATTATCATCAAGTGTCATGTCGACTGGCGTAGGCGTTCATGACTCTCCACAGATCTCGGTCATTGGTTTTCTGGATCAACTCTACCGTTGATATTCCTCCATGCCACCGTAGCAATCCATCCAGCATCATTTCTCTTGGTCTGCCTCTACCTCTTTCCCCCTCAATCTTTCCAGTTGTCACGATGTTCTCCAGTGCCTCTCTTCTCATCACATGACCAAAAACATTTGTTTGCCTCTTTCTTATTGTTCTATATAATGTTCTAGTTTCATTAGCCTCTTTCAGGTATTCGTTGTTAGTTACTTTCGAAGTCCTAGGAATTCGCAACATTCGTCGCAGGAATCTCTGTTGCTTCCAGTCTCCTCCTAATCAGTTCATTTACATTTGATTCACAGCCACACAGCAAAACAGGTTCTGTATAGCACCTTAGCACTCTCTTTCTTACATTCAATGATAGCGACTTATTACATAAGATATTCTTCATTTTTTGAAATGCAGCCTTTGCTTGCCCTATTCTGCTATTAATCTCTGTTGTGCATCTTCCATCTGATGTTATAAATGTCACTAGATATTTAAAACTATCGACTTGGTGAAGGATTTTCCTTTCTATTTATATTTCACATTTTGGTGTCATCTGTTTCTTTGATATCAACATTGTTGCTGTTTTCTTGATATTCAAGGAGAGTCCTTTCTTTGCACTGTCTGTTACTACAATGTCCAACAGTTGTTGTAGATAATTTGCATTATCCGTCATCAATACTGTGTCATCTGCATAGCATAGATTATCTATATTATAACATCCGAATATTATTCCCGGCTTTTCTTTAATCACTCATTATTAATTCCCTATAGAGGGAGAAGAGATCCAGTGAGAAAACACACCCCTGCCTTACTCCCAGCTTTGTGTGTTCATAATGTCCTTCTTTATTTCCCATTTTAGTTGCTGCTATTTGATTCCAGTAAATATTTTTTTTTTAAAATTATTCTGAGATCTTTCCCATCAATGTTAATATCTTCCAACATTTCAATCATCTCATCATGTTTTACTTTATCAAATGCCTTAGTGTAATCTATGAAGCACAAACATATGTCTCTCTGTTTCTCTATTGATCTTTCTATTAGTGTTCGTAATGTGTATATTGCATTGTTTGTGCCTTTTCCTTCCACATATCCACACTGTTCTTCGCCAATTTCCATGTTTATTTTCTTTCTTGTTCTCCTCATTATAATTCTGAGTAGAAGCTGAGTGACATGGTTTATGAGGTTAACTGTACGAAAAATCTTCGCGATAAATTGCTCCTGGTCTTTTTGGTATAGCTATAAATACCGATTTCAGCATATCCCTCGATAGATACCCACTGCTGTAAATATCATTCAACACACACACACACACACACACACATATATATATATATATATATATATATATATATATATATATATATATATATATATATATATATATATATATGCATGCAAGGTATAGTTGCTCTGCAATCCAGGTACAGCTAGTGCTGGCAAAACCGTGCCTTGGGATCCCAGCGGAGCGTCCTTCGTATGAGGAAATGGTTGACGCTGGGAACGGTTTGAGGTGAGACAGTTCGTGGATGGCATAGACTGAAGAAACGGTTGGCCATGTGTGAAATTGTGGAGATAGTGCTTGAGAAGGAATCGGCCATGGTGCCACCCAACAAGGTATCCTTGCAGAGAGTGACAGGCACTTTGGACACAGGGTGTAGGGAAGGAACCGCTGGTGAAATATGTTTATAATAGCTGATATGTGTCAATTTCTGCCCAAATGATGTGTACATTAGTATACAAGGATAGGCCTCATCTGCGAAATATATGGAATTGGTGGAGTTTTATTGTAGAGGTTAAGGTAAATAAACAGAGGACCCACAATTCCTGAGGGGGGTAAACAGAGGGTCTGAACCATGCTCAACAGGCAGAAGGACGACCAGTCAGACTGTCACTGTTATCTTTGATGACAATTGAAGAAGGGTACGGAGCGCGTGTGGGAATGTCCCGTGTGCAGTAATGTTGATTGTTTATTTGATATTTCACATGTTGAGTTTGTTGTGGGCATAGAAGAAAATAAACGCTGAAGTCTTTCTAGATCTCTCTTCAAAAATCATAAGGAAAAGACAACTGAAATGCACGTACGCCCACATTAACAGAATAAGTGTGATTGAATAATTATCCTGATGTCGGAACATTCTATACGTGTCATAAGGAACGACGAATGAGTGTTGTGCATGGGACTGGCTTCCCCATTCCGTAGACAACACTTTAGCTGCAAAATTCAACCCGCCTTGAACAAATTTAAAGATACAGAAAAAAGAATTAACCAAGGAAGACTGTCTGCTTTCAAATATATCATTAACACGGAAGAAGATGATTGTGCAAAGATCATTAGCACCTGCGTTGTCCGACATGAAACTTGACGACCATGAATCCAACATCTAAATATGTAACCTCAATAAACATTTTGAGGAACACTGATTTATAACCATGTGCAGCCGAGCGCATCCGGAACAAAAATCAAAGTTTGCATGGTAGAAAGCTATCTAAACACCCGCTCTGCCGTAACTGAGCCTTTCATTTCAAAAAATGGAAGAAATGTCACAGCGTATTGGAATTTGCGCTTCGTCTCTCGCGAAATTTCCCTGGCACACATATCGGCCAGGGGTCTGAATTACTATCATTATGTCTTGTACCAATTATTGTAGGTTAGTGTTAATAGCAGCCGGGAGGGAAAAGAGCAAGCATACGGGGATATCTGGGACGATTTACATGGCAATTATGAATATAGATGACAATAAAGTGAAAGTCTGACTGCTAGCTGATTAGATGGCAGCACTCCAAAGGTCTAGAAAATCGACTTGAGCTGAAGTGGTAATTAAGTAAGTGAGCTGTTCTTTGTAGAAGGAGGTAAGCGAAATAAGAACAAGATTACAGTTGTGAAGATTCATTTATGTGAAGACAATCACCAGTTTACTTGGTTTTAAGAAAATTCTTTTTCACAGACTTGTCGAAAATCAACTCTTGTTTTTTAAACCTCTTTTGCTCAATATATATTTTATGTGACAAGTAAAGGTAGTACGTAAACGGGCGTTTATTTGCACGCCATGCGGTGCATCGGATAGATGGTGCTGGCAACATACTTGAATAGACCAATCGATATTTCAGGGGTGATGTAGTGAAAGTCACCCCGGCTGCCATTACTTCCCAAGATATTTCCTTGTAGCCATTGTAGGCTGGGAGCTACTGTAGTGTAGTGGCTAGTCACTCAGCTTTCGGTTCGCCGATCATGGGTTCAATTCGCATTGAAGCAGATTCGAATGTTTAGCATTCGCCTTGTCTCCCATCTCCACTCAGTCTAACACAGTTACAAGAATATGTATTGGGAAGTAAAGGCGACCGGCTAACAACACCACCTCGTGAGTGCCGACTGGTCTATAAAATATGGATATAGCCCCATATGCCCCTGTGCATTAAGGCGTGTAAAGGATTTCTTTACCTTTATATTTTAGACTGGGTCGAAATTTTTTTAATCTTTGTAGATTAAATAATTCCCGTCGATGAGAATTTGAAGCAATGGCCGCTGGACCGGCAAGCAGACATGTCATATTATTTCATGAGAATCTTATTTAACATTTTATCCGCAGCAGACGCTCCCAAGGAGATATAATCAAAATGAGAATATACCGAGTGCGCTACTCACAAAGAGGCTAAATAAATATCCATTGGGAGTGACCAATAGGGACGCTAGATTTCTCTAGTACACTCTGGCCAAATGTTATAAGAACGAGAACACCTGAAGCAATAAACGGTTACAAGCAAAATGATGGGAGAGCTACACTGTATGAATCACATGTGATAAATAGATTTACACTTTAAGTCTTCTTCTTCTTCATCTTCTTCTTCTTCTTCTTCTTCTTCTTCTTCTTCTTCTTCTTCTTCTTCTTCTTCTTCTTCTTCTTCTTCTTCTTCTTCTTCTTCTTTTAATGTTGTTTATCCCCCCCCCCCTCAGTGAGACTTAGGTCCTCAATCGGTTCAAGCCACGCCCTCTTGCATTGTTTGCCCTGCCCTATAGCTTCATTTATATCCTCCCCATATTGTCAACTGTCTCTAATTCTCGCCTCCATATTCCTCGTGCTTTGAGGGATTCTTAAAAATGAGCTTCTAGTTAAACTATTAACATGCCTTCTCAAAGTGTGTCACATTCATGGACAGCGTCTTTTCCTGAATTAGTTATTCGGTCATGACATTTTAGTTATTCTTTCCTACATGTTCCTATCTTTGCTTCAATGAATCCACCAGTACCCACACGGCTAACTGGATCAGGTATGCATTAATTGATTAATGTGTTTGTGCGTTTAGTGAGACGCTCTTTCCGGCGTGTGTCTATCTCACACAGTGTTCCATGAATCATCATTCTGTAAAATCATACTTTTGTGACTTTAATACATTTCCTTATTTGCTGGGTAATTGCCCATGATTCACTGTCACGTGCCAAGATTGGTTCAAATATTTATCATGTCTCTTCCCGACAGCCGATGACAAGGGAGGAACAATTACTTATTCCAATATACACGACATTTGAAGATTTCAAAGAGAACCTACAGAAGGAAAGAAACAAACACGGACACCCACAGACAACAATGGGGGAAACAAATCCATGGTTACAACTCTACATTGTTGTAGCGCTAGCACTCTTGCCTCCCTGTTCAGTGGTCATCTATTCGAATCCCGACTAAGGCGTATTTGTAAAAACATATATGGACTCGCAGGTAGCAACATCATAAAAGGGGTACCACGAATTATGCTGGAAAATAAAGGCTGTCGGTGCGATTCTGACCACATGTCCCATTGAGTGCCAATATGTATATAAATCCATTGTCCATTGGCACCTTGCCGTCTTGACAGACGATAGTTTGTGCTTTAAAAAGGCATAATAACTTTTAACTATGGCGGTAGCGAGTGTGACTGATAAGGCCAATTTGCGCTGTAAATGTCCGTTCACAGTGGGTGCATGTGAACACGTGGTCATTTCCACCATCATGCACCATCTTACGTCTCAAACGCTTGGTGTGTGACTTTTCTGCAATAATTTTCTCCTTCGACTTTATTCCATTTCTGATATTTGCCCTCCATGCAACACGTTCAGCGGCGACTTGCTCCCAATGTGCATTATCAATGCCTGTATCAATCATGTCCCGCTTACACACATCTTTGTATCGTAGTAGAGGCCGACCCTGAGATCTCTTACCCATCTGTAATTCACCAAAAAAGATATCCTTTGGTATTCTACCATCATCCATCCTCCTAAGATGTCCTATCCATCTAAGTCTACGAAGACTGAGCATGGAATAAACTGTCACACAACCTGATCTTTCCAATACTTCAGTATTTGTGATTTTGTCTTGCCACTTAATACCAAGAATTCTTCGCAGACACCGCATATGAAAGCTGTTTAAATTGTTCTCTTGGTGTGAGTAAGTTGTCCAGGTTTCACTGCCATAGAGAAGAGTACTAAGGACACAGGCTTGATAGACAAGGACTTTTGTTTTGGCAGTAAGCTTCCTGTTCTCCCAGACTCTTTTTCTTAACCTGTTCATTGTTGTTGCTGCCTTACCAATCCTGATGTTGATTTCCTGATCTAGGGATAATTTGCTATTTACCACTGATCCTAGATATGTAAAATGGTCTACTATCTCTAGTTCGGCGTCGTCAATAAAGATTGATGGTACCTCATGTGCACCTTGTGACATAATCTGTGTCTTCTTTTTGCTAATTGTTAAACCAAATTCAGAACAAGCATTGGAGAATGCAGATAGTAGACATTGCAATTCTTCCTCAGAGTGGGTCATAACTGCAGCATCATCTGCAAAAAGCAACTCTCTGATCAGTACCCTCCTAATTTTGGTCTTAGCCTTCAATCTCTGAGCATTGTAGAGGCCGCCATCTGAGCGTGAGTGAATGTATATACCACCATCCTGATCACGAAATGCATATTTCAGTAGAAGTGAAAAGTATATTCCAAAGAGGGTGGGAGCTAGTACACAACCTTGCTTAACTCCACTCTTGATTTCAAATTCTTCAGAAGTTGCACCATCAAACTTGATTATACCCTTCATGCCTGTGTGAAAGGATTCCACAATGGACAGAAGAGTTGGTGGGCAGCCAATCTTCTTTAGTGCCTTGAACAGACCCTCACGACTGACCAAATCAAATGCCTTTGTGAGGTCGATGAAGGCAATAAACAGTGGTTGATTCTGTTCACGGCATTTTTCTTGCATTTGTCGCAATGAGAATATCATATCAGTGGTAGACCGGTTCTGTCGAAAGCCACACTGTGATTCGGGGTAGACTTGATCTCCTAGGACTTGAAGTCTGCGCAGAACAATTCTGGCAAATACTTTTCCAACAATACACAGAAGTGAGATACCCCTATAGTTGTTGCAGTCGCTCCGATCGCCCTTGTTCTTGTACAGTGTTATGATGCTTGAATCTTTGAAATCCTGTGGGACTTGTCCTTCACGCCAGCATAGCTCTATTAGCTGGTGGATCTGTATAGTGAGTGTGTCTTGCCCACTCCTGATAACCTCTATTGGAATCCCATCCTTACCTGGAGCCTTGCCAGATGCAAGTTCATTTATAGCACACTTAACTTCTGTTATGGTGGGAAGTGTGTCCAGGTGGTCAAGAGTTGGTAGAGCCTCTATGGCGTTGAGGGCATCATCCGCTAGTTTGGTCTCACTTGAGTAAAGCTCCAAATAGTGCTCTACCCATCTGTCCATCTGCTGTTTCTTATCAGTGATGACTTCTCCAGTCAAGGTTTTCAATGGTGCACTTCTTTTGATCACTGGACCACAAGCTTTCTTTATTCCTTCATACATGCTTCTTATGTCTCCCTTATCACTTGCGATTTGAATGGACTCACATAACTTGATCCAATAATCATTTGCACACTGCCTGGCAGCCTTTTGCACATCCTTCCTAGCTTGCCTTAGCTCACTCAGAGTGTTACGCGTTGGTCTTTCCTTGTTTCTTAAGAGAGCTTTCTTCTTCTTATCAATCAGGGGCTGCAGAGTCTCGCTGTTGGCCGCAAACCAGTCCTGCCTCTTATGATCCACAGTGCCGTAAACCCCTACGGCAGTTTTATAAAGAGTTTCCTTAATTTGACCCCACTTTTCATTTACTGTACAATTTTCTGGTGTATCAGTGAAAGCATCTTCAAGTTGCTGTTGAAACTGAAAGCACTTTTCAGGATCATGAGTGTTAATAATATTAATCCTGTGGCTAGATTTGTGTTTAGCTGTGTAGATTCTCTTTGGTCTCAGTCTAACCCTTGCAACAACCAAAGAATGATCCGTATCACAGTCAGCACTGTGGTAACTACGAGTCAATGATATATGGTTCAGATGTTGTCTCCGTGTGATGATGAAGTCCAGTTGGTGCCAATGGCCGGATCTTGGATGTTTCCATGTGACCTTATGCATCTCTTTTGTTTTAAAAAAAGAGTTTGTAATACATAGGTCATTACTGGTGCAATGCTCCAGCAGCCTTTGCCCATTTTCATTCATGCGACCGATGTTGTATTTTCCAAGGCACACTGGCCATGAACTTGAGTCCTTGCCCACACGAGCATTGAAATCACCGAGCATATAAATGTAGTCAGATTTTGGAACTGCCTTGATCACGGAGTCTAACTCCTCATAGAACAAATCCTTCACATCATCAGAGGAATCGAGTGTCGGTGCATATGCAGTAATAATGGTGGCAAACCCAAAAGAGGTTGCCAAGCGCAGGGATAATAGTCTTTCATTTCCTCCTGCTGGAATTTCAATCATTCCCAGTAGCGAATTCTTCACTGCAAAGCCCACACCGTGTTGCCTTTTTTCTGCCTGCCCTCTACCCTTCCAGAAAAAGGTGTAGTTGTTTTCCCTGAGTGACCCTTCCTCAGCGAGGCGAGTCTCCTGCAGGCCAGCAATATCAATGTTAAGACGATTGAGTTCGGCATCAATCACAGCCGTTTTTCTCACATCGTCAATATTGGTCAAGTCAGTGGAAAATCCTGGACACATGGTTCTCACGTTCCAGGTTGCAAGCCGTAGCTTGAGGTTTCTATTTTTATTTTTGTTTGTACCTGGTGCATTGGTTTTACAGCCTGCGATTCAGATTTTGTCCTAGCCCCAAGCACCCATTGAAGCAGGCAGGCTGTGGCGGATCAGCACCCAATTGGCTGGGGGCTGCCCAGCTTGAGGCGGGCGGTAGCTGATCAGTGACACCTATAGGTGTCTCCCACCGTCAGAGGCAACGCGTGGCGCCCCATGTCTACGCCAACTGACAAGGACTTATAACCCGTAACAGTTGCCTCTCGCTTTGATTCCGAGACCAGTTAAGACCAGGGATGGAGTTATTGCCTCTCCATAGCACAAAGCCTGGGCTAAAATATAGAGATCATGTGTTGCCCATGCAGCATGATCCCTCTCTCGGCCTGCCTAGTTCACTCCAGAGGAAAGGTAACACCCCTACATCTGGAACAAGACAAGCTGCAGAAGCTGCCGGATCAGCAAAGCAATGCTCTAACTGTCCGCCTGTCGGAGCTTCGATCCTAGACCAGTCGCCAACCAAGGCTTAGGGCCTGGTCTGCCCTGCCATGACAATTTTGTCTTTAGCTTGCATTTCCTCGCACCAGGGTAAGGCTTGTACCCTCCCAATTGCGCTCTTCCGCCCGAAGCCGTTGGCACAATGTGGGGTGTCGGGTTTGGTAAGCGCCGCCCAACGTTCGGCGCTAGTATATAAATACTATGTGGCTAATACCACATCCGCATATACGCACACTCACATTTATATACATCCATGCATTTATATATACACACACACACACACACACACACACACACACACACACATATATATATATATATATATATATATATATATATATATATATATATATATATATATATATATATATATATATATATATATATATGCCGATCTCTCTGGCCGAGGCGTTACAACACTTTCTCCGTAATTCCGTTTATCACGCAGAGTCTCGTAGCGGGCGAGAACTGGGAGCGGTTCTACCACCGCTGGTGACTTGCGGGATAACTGAGCCGACCGCTCAGAAAGCAATGGCAAACTACTGAGCGTAATCTTGCCAAGGAATCGACGGACAGCTGAAATATATATATATATATATATATATATATATATATATATATATATATATATATATATATATATATATATATATATATATATATATATATACTGTATACAGACGAGTCCACTTAAGTAAACTTCGGATAAGTAGAATTTCGCTTACGTCGACGTTACTGGCTTAGTCCCGGCCAAGATCCTTCTTTATCTTTGTATAAAAATTCCTGATAAGTCGAATTCGGTTAACTCGAATTTTCGGATTAGTCGAACATAAAAGTAAATACCGACTATATAAGTGTTCATGTTCAAGTCGAACTGTTCATTTCACACACACACACCCCCCCCCCCCCCCCCCCCCCGCAAAAAAAATGTTTCGCGAAAGAATTATTTTTAGTCAGCCCGGAGAACAACAATCTCGAACATATGATATCTCGCTACATGTCAATGGCGGCTAGTGGACGAAAGCTTACTATTTTAACTTTAGAAAGAACGATTGAGCTGTTGGAAGAGCTTGAACATAGTGGGAAGAAGAAAGTGAATATAGCTAGAGAATTTAGTATTCCAACATCGACACTTTTCGGCATTTTAAAGCATACAGACCGCTACAGAAAATTGTTTTTCGATGCTGCCCTTTTAAAATGGTTCACTGCGATTAGATCGGCAAATGTACCAGTAAATGGGCCTTTACTTATTGCGAAAGAAGAAGAATTCGCACGTCTTGGAGGTCAGACAGACTGGAATTGTAGTGCTGGCTGGTTGGATCGTTTCAAAAAACGACAGACTTTTTCTTTAATTAATTTGGAAATTTTCATATGACTTTCATATGACTTTTTTTCTAAAATAATTAAACATGTCTGATATTGTATTGCTATTTATTTGTTCACTAACTGTATTTCCTAACTGGTACAATCATTTTACTTAGTGCCACTGCATGGTATTAGTGTAAATTGGTGCAGTCTGGATAAGTAGAATTTCTGATAAGTAGAACAAATTCCTTCGGCCCCTGTGATTTCTACTTATCCAGACTCAACTGTATATATCCGCGTGCGGGTGTATGTATAAAGTATATACTAATAAGAAGTATATTATAATAGCCGGCTTCGTGGCTTAGAGGTTATGACTTTTCTCCGTAATCTCGTATACTCTTGTCGGTGACGTGATGACGGTGAGAATCAGCAGTGGTTAGAATCGCATCAGTGACTTACGGGGTATGTGAGCCGGCCGCTCAGAAAGCAATGGTAAATTACTGAGCGTAATCTTGCCAAGAAATCAACATACAGCTAAAAGATGGTGGTGTTGACAGCGATGTCCTGTAAAGGATATGAAAAAAAAGTATTATAATAAGATTATATAGAACTATACGAAGAAGACAAACGCTACTCTTCGGTAACATAATGAGAAGAGAATCATTGGAAAATATCGTGACGAGTGGAAAGATCAGAGTTAAAAGATGCTGGCAGTTCGACAGATATTATGCTGGATGGACTGTAA
Organism: Cepaea hortensis; assembly: GCA_963921405.1. Classification (NCBI taxonomy): domain Eukaryota; kingdom Metazoa; phylum Mollusca; class Gastropoda; order Stylommatophora; family Helicidae; genus Cepaea; species Cepaea hortensis. Next base: position 142,310,753 of record OY992877.1, on the reverse strand, counting down.
TGGTGGCCAAGCGGAACAACGTCAACAAAACTGATTCAAAACACTAAGGGCAAGATCTGTGTATTATATGAACGCCAACACCATTTGACTGGGCATATGAGTGTCTCAATACCCTCTAAGGTGTATAAAAGGGCCATTTGCTTGTATTTACAGCTGGCAGTACTATTGCTAGTGATTTACCAGGTGATTTCTGAAGGGCAAGAAAAAATAATGGCCGCTTGCTTTGACTGTCGCCACGCTTACAGTAATTACTTCGTTCAATCCCAAGTAATGAGCGGTCTAGGATTAGCTCTGCGTCATGAATCCCAGCCATCGCGTAGTGTGTTCTTTCTGTTTAGATTTGGCCAGGACACACGAAAGAAATCTGGCTCTTCCTGTTGCCACTTCACTGTGTATTTAGAATCTTTAAAAAGTGCTTGTAAAATGTAAATTGACAATCAAATAATTAGAAAAGGGCAGACTATAACATTGTAGTAACAGAGAGTGCAAATAAAGGACTCTCCTTGAATATCAAGAAAACAGTAACACTGGTGATATCAAAGACAGCAAAGTGTGACATAGAAATAGAAGGGAAATTTCTTAGCCAAGTGGATAATTTAAAATACCTAGATATTTATAGCATCATATGGAAGATGTACAACAGAGTATAAGAGCAGAATAGGGCAAGCAAAAGCCTCATTTCAGAAAATGAAGTGTATCTTATGCAATAAGTAATTATCACTGAATGAAAGAAAGAGAGTGCTGGAATTCTATATAGAACCAGTTTTGTTGTATGGCAGTGAATCTTGGAATGTAAATAAATGAAGAAGAAATTAGAAGCAACAGAGATGTGGTTCCTGAGACGAATGTCGCGAATTTCTTGGACTCCCAGAGTAACTAACAACGATTGCCTGAAAGAGGCTAATGAAACTAGAACACTATATACAACAATAAGAAAGAGACAAACATCTTTCTTTGGTCATGTGATGAGAATAGAGGCATTGAAGAGCATCGTGACAACTGGAAAGATCGAGGAGAAGAGAGGCAGAGGCAGGCCAAGAGAAATGATGTTGGATGCATTGAGACGGTGGCAGGGAGGAATAATTGGAGAGTTGATCCAGAACACCAAAGACCGAGGTCTATGGAGAGCCATGAACGCCTACGCCAGCTGGCTGGGCACTTGATGATCATGATGGTGATGATGAGACTACAACAACTCAACAAGAGAAATAAGAAAGAATGTAAGAAGAACGAGGTGCAATATCATACAATACTAGTGTGGAACGATTAAAGAATAAAAAGGGATGGGTAAGATCACACAAGTTTACAGAACTAAAAGTAATGATCAGAAACGTTAGAACTAAAACAATTTATATAAAGGAGACCAGAAGAAGAGACTTACAAAACATGGAGAAACTGAATAGATGGAAAGAATACCGCAGTGAAATATACAAAAATAAAGGACGTAAAGATAAAACCGTAAAAAATGAAACGTTAACAAAGAATGAGCCAGAACCAACACTAGATGAAGTCACATAGGCAAAAACCAACACCAAAATAGAGAAAACATCAGGATGTGGTAGTTTCTATGCTATTAGTTGGATTGAGTTGAGTTACGAACCGTCATCTCTGCACTCAGGACATTCCCATATGTGCTCCCTCTCCTCATTCAACAGACAGCGAAGAGTCATACGACTGATCGTGCCCACCCCCATCTGATTTAAAGTTCTCCTGGTCGTCCCTCTCAGTTTTGAGATTCTTCCAGAACCCCTACCGATCCTCGCAATCTCATTCTTTCCACATTCGGGTTCTCAATCTGTTCCCCTGCCTTCCACACCTGGTTCCAAAACCATTCCCCCGCACCCCCGCATGGCCAGGGCAAAATATCCATACAATTCTCTAAATCTGTCACCTCTGAAGCGACGATAGCCTTTCTACGCGAAACATTCCTTTCTCCGCCTTACTAAGCATACTCCTTGAATCCGTAATGAATACAATGTGTGTTGCAATAGTTTCCTTTAACCAACGGAATGCCGTTGTTACTGCTTCCACCTCCATTCTCATGCTGGAGGTCGTAGTTTCATATGCCAGACTCTCCTTTTTCAAGACTCGTCCATTAGCCTTTGCAAAAATACTCCAACCACTACGTCTGTTTCTCACCACTGACCCATCGATGTAAATGACAATGTCACCTTGATGTGTGTTGCTCTAGGTCAGCTGTTGCACAAGTCAGTGCGGCCAGCTGCCCATTCTCTGCACTCACAACACAGTGTTACTATTACAGTGTGCCAGTCCGTCATGTCTTCCGGAACTTCAACCACTCTTTTTCACGATTGGTGGTCTCCAGATCACACACCTGATGTATAGATATTTCTACCTGTGCCATCCAGGACCTGCCTCGTTTTAGTCTATGACCCTTGACCATGCAGAGTGTGATCCCTATCTGCAGCAACTTGCAGGTACCATTTGACCCGAAGGACCCTATGCCTATCCGTCATTGGTGGTAGCGTCAGGATATGCCTCATGCATATAATTGGTGTGTCCTTTGTGCACCTCAGGATTACCCGAATGACAGTATTCTGTATGCGCTCCAACCTGTCAAGCTGGCTCTTTAATACTACCAGCATCCCCAAACCTTACTCAATGACAGAAATTATTAACTGCTAAAAGAGCCTGTAAAGCATCCTCTGATCTACCCCGGTTGCTGCCATCGCCCTCAATGCATTAAGTCCCCTACCAGCCTTCACCACCACAGCCTCCACATGATCCTGAAAAACACCTTTCAAATGTGATACCCAAGTACTTCAATTTACTCTCTCGAATAAGAGGACACCCATTCAACATAATACTTGGGACATCTGCCTTGACGACCCGGTTATCCAGGGAGTACCACACAACTGATGCCTTGTCCTGATTTATAACAGCCCCTGCGTCCCTGCACCACTTTTCCACCTTGTTTACTGCCACCTGTAAGTCTTCAGCCAAACTGGCCCTGTCTCTAACCTGTCTGTACAACAGCACATCATGTGCAAATGTCAAGATTCTACCAACACCTGGTGTCCCAATAGCTGCGATTTTGCTGGTGCAAACATTAAAGAGCACTGGCGACATGGCAGATCCCTGTGGCAACCCAGGTGTAATAGTACAGGGGTCAGAAGACCAGGAACCCATTCGCAGTGCTGTTCTGATTTCTTGACAGATGATAATGATGCCACTTGTCATGGTAATTTGCAGGATACCTCTTTTACTCTAGGGCCGTCACATAAAAGGAAAGTGACTTACAGGACATTATGATTTAGGCTGCATCAGAAACACTTAAGTACGTTTGTGCGCTTCATAGTAGCACGGGATAACGCAGGAGATATATGTTGTCATAAGTCTGAATTGCTTGTGGATGCCAACACAGTGACATCATACATGAACAATTTCACCATTGAATGAGCTCTGGCAGCTGAAGTGTGTTCCATGTATGTCGCTGGAGGTAGATATGTAACCTTACAGCAGCTTATCGCACAGATATCAGATTTCATCTCAACGTGTTGTCGTGCCCTAATAGCTGTGGATGGTTACTCCAGGGAACGATGAAATCTACCTTCAGTGCTGATGATAAAATTCTGGATATGTACACACACCCAAAGATATGCCTGGATGTCTTTATTATTCCCATGACGCTGTGTAAGGTCTGGCACTCAGCTTTCAACTCATGGGTGAGTTGATTGCGTATTCCACTTTCGTGAGGTGCAAGCTTCGGCCATGGAAGAGTTCATGCAGTTGTTAATAGAAGTGAAGACAACAGAATTTCAGAAAAGGATGCGTCAGCAAGTGACTCACAGTCACATGAAACTTCCATGCAACTTTTTCTAACCTCGTCTCAGAAGACTAACTTCGGCTGTTAGGAGATCGCCGACATGACACGGTGGTGAGATTTAAATGGACAACAGCAATTGTGGAGATGAGTTTTACCAACAGGAGAAAGACCGGACAGTTGTTCAACGTGAGCTCTGGCAGCTGAAGTGTGTTCCGTGTATGTCTTTGGAAGTGTATATGTAGCTTGTAAACAGTTTATGTTGACCATTGAAAGAGAAAAGCGACACCGATATTGCCATCTGAGCTTTCTTCACGCACTAACACAGTTTTGGTTTATTCAGTTACTTTAGCGATGTATTTATTGTATAATATACTATTTGATAGATATTGTGGGAAATTGTTTTTGTTCCCCGTATACATTCATCTAATGTGTTCGCCAGAAATGATTCGCTAGAACCTCTTGCCCCCTGTTAGATATGGCCCATTAGCTATTACAGCGGACAATCTAGGAGATAGTGGACCCACGTGTCGAGGACTGAATGGCCACGGGTGAGCTGGTCGTGAACGTGGAATGTCTGGTATGCGGGCGGGGTGGTGCCAGGCGTATGGACTCCTGAGAGACATCCCCTACCCCTTCCCTGGGTGACCGGCTAGTTCCTGCCTTTAAATCAAACCAACTATGGAAAATAAAAATAATTATCGCCTAAGCAACGGATTACGTGCTTTGTGCTCGATCCTTTGACAGAAAGGAAGGAAATGAAGCGGAGGAGAGGAGGTAGGGGAGAGGGTGGGGGAGGGAAAGGAAAAAGAGGGCTGGAGCCAGAAGGGGTAGGAGGAAAACGGAGCGTTTGGGGCTAAAAAATGTACGGGTCGGGTTGGGTATTGGAATTGCCGTAGTGTAAAGCAACGAGGACCAATATTGGAGAAATTTGTCTACGATTTTGATGTCCTGATGTTACAAGAACTGAAGACAAACTCTTTAAAGTATCCTGGCCAATCATGTTATACTAACCCAACCGGGTAGGAAGACATAGGCAGGCTCTGTTGATCAAGGATGGTTTAAAGCATTTAATACTGGATATGAGTGCGTGGGGTCAGGAGAGTAAAGATGTGCAGGGTATGCAAATAAAAATTGGACGATACAGCTGGAACCTAATAAATATACATGTAAGTGAGGAATCTTGCATAAGTAGAGAGAGAGTTGGGACTGGTTGAAAGCTTCAGTGGATACCCCTGGTACTAGTGTCTGATATGTGGTGACTTCAATGCCCGCAAAAAAAGCAAAGGTGCAGGATTTTAAACTCCAGGCAGCTGAGGCAAAAATGATGAAGTGGGAACAGTTTATCAATGAAGTCGGTGGGGATGTGACATTGGGTAAATTCTGGAGGCTGCACCGCAGATGAGGAGACAGGCGGTGCCTGGTACACATGATACTGTTTATGATGATAACAACCGACCTATGGCAACTGACCAGGACAAAGGGGAGGCTTTTCTTGCACGATTTTTAACACAGACGGATCAGCAAGATAGAGTTATTAGAGATATGGTCAGAAAAACCTTGTCACGGGTCATTAGGAAGGAGGACTGTGAGATTAAGGTGGAGGATATTAGACGGGTACTGAAGTGTGCTAAGGACATAGCGCCTGGCCCAGATGGGGTGAGGTGCACCCATATGAGTAACTTGAATGATGGGGACTTGGAGTCGATCGCTCTTTATTTCAACCTAAGCATCAATACGGCAGAATTACCACATGATTGGCTGCATAGCTACCTGGTCCCTGGTCCCACGCAAAGCCAGGCAAAGATCACTCTAGACTTAATGGATACCGAATCATAACCCTGCAAACCACTTATGGCAATGTCCTCGAAAAGATAGTAGGCTGTAGTGACATTTATATTTATACTATTAGTCCTACGTGAGAATAAAAATCGGGACAATGAATGGCAATTAGCTGTATACCCTTACAGTTTACCGCATTGAACCCCTTCATTTATTGCCTGTTTGTTATTTTCTTGGTAATTTTCCGTTCAGTAGTGTGTCATTGCTTTCTCAACGGCCGGCGCTCATACCTTTGTTAAGATCAACGCAAAGCGATCTGCTCCCAAATCACCCGTGGCTGACTGCGAGCCCAGTGGTAGCGATTGTGGAACTGCGTTCACTACCTCTAACCCACAGGCGCCGACTGTGAATAAAACACACCAAAATGTGAACATCGGGAGTTGTACCCGGAAACCTGAAACGGGTATTGTGAACAAATAGCACGAAAAGGTAAGAATAAATCGGTAAAGGGTAAAGTTCAAATCCTAGTTTGCTTTGAAAATTACCTTCCGGTGCAACTTCTCACTTTCAAGAACAATGACATTATACTAAAGCACGTTTTTGCACGTGTAATTTAAATAATCAATTCCACGAGAGCGACTGTGAAGTGTCGTGACGTTTGGTGAAGACGTGAAAAGAGCCTGCAGTGGTAATGTACAGACTCGAGTTTAAGAGTTGTGTTATTCAGGCGGTGTAAGCCTTCATGTTTTTCCACTATCAGTAGATGAACTGGGTCTTTAAATATTGGACACCTGGACTAGATCTTTAATAGTTTTGGCATATTGTCTAATGTTTGAGGGGTCCTCTTTAATAGGGTACCAGAGGGACCACTTACCGTGGGAGAAGTTGACACCTTGGCCAGTCCACCGCTGTTCACAACTGATTTCTGAATTCTTAATAAGTTCGAGAAATTATGCGTTGACTGTCAAAATTTCTGGGTAACGTTTTGATAAGAAATATACTAGAGAGCATAGTGACAACTGGCAAGATGGAGGGGAAAAGAACAAGGGGGAGACAGAGAAGAAAATATCTGGATGGCTTGGCCTCGTGATATGGTCGAGACAAGAACACGGAGCTGATCCACGACATTGGTGCTCGTATGTGATGGCGAAACATGATTGCCCACGCTTATCGGCATCGCACATGATGATGATGAATAAGTTAGAGCTGTTGATATTCTACCGCGTAGTTCTTGGAATGCATACAGCATCTTTTACCTCTGCTAGTTGTCATTATCCCATGTCGCAGGAACTTTCTAGGCTAAGGGCTAAGAATGCAATTCGTAATCCCGCATACCGCGTTCGAAATACAGCTACGGGCATTTTGGAGGCAGGTCGCGTTGCGTTGGTTTTCAAACACTGGTATGAGGGCTAGTCGTTCAGAAGGCAATAGCAAAATTCTGAAATTAAACTTGCCAAGAAATGATGAAAAGCCAAAAATGTTGAGGTTGCCTGTATCTCCAGATATTGTCTTCTCATTATTCAAAGGCAACTGGTTCGATTTCATTGCTTCGGTTTTCATCGCATATGGCTCCGTCTTCGTTCTGCAGAATGGTCTGCCGAAAACATCACACAGGGCATGAACTTCGTAGCTCTAGCGACGACCCGCTCTGAATTGCGAAAATAATTTGCGCTAGTGAACCGAATGAAACATCTAATGGCAAAGGAAATGTGATTTCTGAGGAAAATACAAAAATTGCCAAGGACAGATAGAAAAACCAATGAGCAAGTCCTACAAGAAACAATTAAAAACTGTAAACTGATTTAAGAAATTAGACAAAGACAGTCAATATTTGATGTTGTTGTTGTGTGTTTTGTTTTTTGTGGCAAGTAATGAAAAGAAATAAACTACATAACTTAGTGACAACTAGCAAGATTTAGGTTAAAAGAGGAAGTCAGAGGGGTAAATATCTAGATGGCTTGGACACATGAAATAATGGAGACAAAAATACAGAGCTATTCCACGACTCTGGTAATAGTGAAAGGTGGAGAACATTCCCGCTCACGCTTTTCGGCATGGCACATGATGACTGCCAGCGCTGTGGCTTAAGGCTCACGAACGGGATTCGTAATCCAGCATACCACGCTCAAAACACAGCTGTGGGCAATTTGGAAGCAGACATCCTAGCGCTGGTTTTCTTTCAATGGTATGAATGCCGGTCATTCAGAAAGCAACGGCAAACTACTGAACGTTAACTTGCCAAAAATACCAAAGAGCCAAACAAAATGCTGCGGTTGAATGCGAAATCCTGTAAAGGATATGACATTAATGAACCGAGTGGCAGAGTCGGAAAGCGAACTCACGGCTGTTGGAGAGCGACGAAGGCTGCTTGACCAAGTCGCTACGGGTACCCCTGCTCTTCTCATGAATGGATGTTAGCAAAATATCAATGGAAAACTTGACAGCAGAAACAAATGCAAGCTAAGATTTCCACCAGTCTTTATCACCTGGGAGCCTTGGTGGCGTAGTGGCTAGACATTTGTCTGTCGACTCGGTGGTCAAGAGTTCGAACCGCATCTGGGCGGAATCAGATTTATAAAACAGACCTGAACTCCCAGGTCGACCCGGTCTAAAATAGGTACCAACATTGGTTTGGGAAGTAAAGTCGACCCGTGTCATACTGAACACAGCACCCACCGAGTGCCGACAGTACATACAAATGTGGGTCTGGCATTGTATGTCCAATGCATGTAAAGGCGTCCTTTACTTTACTTTACTTTACTTTACTTTACTTTACTTTATTTTACTTTATCAACTAACAACCATTTTAAAACAAGAATACTTAGCTTAAAAAGAAATGAAATGCCAAGAGCACACATCATCAAAATGTCTAACAGAAGTAGAATAAAATGAAAAGTGACCAAAAAGCTTGTCTTTTGTCGTTAAGTGTGTAGTCAAAGACAACTAGATGAATAAAAAAATATCTGCCAAACGGCGGGACGTACGCTAGTGCTAGCACACGGCAAGCCACTTCAGGTTCACACTGTTTAGGGTAAACAAATACTGTCATCCACTTCAAATGATTCCTAAATGGAAATCCCTTATTTCAAGATTAAAAACAAATCACATTTCTAAGGTAGTTTTCACGGTAACTTCTGCGTTGACATACGGACTATGGCGGGCTAAGCAGGAAGCCTCTGTGTGATTTCATCAATGGAATGATTATGGGGTCAGATACGTGGTAGTGAAGTGGCTAGGCACGGCTTCCGTGTTTAGCCGGTGGTTATGTGTTCGAATCCCAATGGAGACTTATTATTGAAATTAAGCTGGAGGGCCGATAGGTCTATCAAAATATGGGGCTATCATAAATCCAGTACGACTCAAGGCTTGTAAAAGGGCCGTTTATGATGTTTTACGAATAAATAGTACTTGATTAATACGTAGCTAGGGTCCTAAACTGTGATAAACGGATCTGCGTTAATAAAATTACGGAATCATACTCAATAAAAGAAGAAAATAAAGAGACAGTATTAAACTAGATCTATAACAACTGATTATCGCGAGCTATAGAATCCTGGACATAAGTCACATACAGACTTTGCTTGCAGCAATGAGCTTCACAGGCTCCGGACACTTCAACAGACAATGCCTATGTGGACAAAGCTGATTTGATCAATCAAAGTATCTTTCCTAACCCTGTAGCAGGAAGCATCAGTTGGTGTGTGTTGAGTTAGGACCATCACAAATGTTTAGGCCTGAGATGCTGGAGGAATAGATGGCCAGAGGTCTGTCTTGTAGCCAACGACGAGAACTGCGGTCGAAACCTTGTCCGACAGCGCTCACGCTACTGTTAGTATAACGTCCGAGCCGTTACTCCAACGTGCCCACTATAAGTATATTATTTTTAAAATATTACATGTCCTTTTTATGGGACATGGCAATCAACCCCAGTCTTTTTGGCTGTTCGTGATTTACAAGGCAATTTTATGTTGGATTTCCGTGGCAAAGGCGTTACCGACGAGGTTCGTAATTCCGCTTACCTGCGTTCTAAACACAGCTGCGACCGATTTGGCAACAGACCGTGTCGCGCTGGGTTTTAACATGATGGTATGGGAGCCGGTCGTTCAGAAAGCAATGGCAAACTACTGAACAAATACTTGCCAAGACATCAATACCAGCAGTGCTGGTGTTGACAGCGACGTCCTGTAAATAAGACATGCAAAGAAAAAAAGTATGCAGTTACTTTCTGAATGAGAAGTCAACGTGTAAGTTCAACTGACCGGTGTGTGAAATGATCGCAGTAGCCAGCCCACATATTATTAATGAGGGTGTTATATTCAAACACATCAACATACACTGTGTTGCATATGTAGGTATCCATGGAGATTTCTTTTCTTTGCTCTGATCACACCTATAAGATAGAATAACTCAGTATACGTTGTCTGCGGCTATGCCCTGTAAAGAATATACAACTAACTAACCAGACAACGTATACTGAGTTATTCTATCTTATAGCTGTGATCAGAGCAAAGAAAAGAAATCTCCATGGATACCTACATATGCAGCACAGTGTATGTTGATGTGTTTGAAGATAACACCCTCATTAATAATACGTGGGCTGGCTACTGCGATCATTTCACACACCGGTCAGTTGAACTTACACGTTGACTTCTCATTCAGAAAGTAACGGCATACTTTTTTTCTTTGCATGTCTTATTTACAGGACGTCGCTGTCAACACCAGCACTGCTGGTATTGATGTCTTGGCAAGTTTTTGTTCAGTAATTTACCATTGCTTTCTGAACGACCGGTACTGATACCATTTTATAAAAACCCAAGGCAATGCGGTCTGCTGCTAAATCGTCGCAGCTGTGTTTCAAACCCAGGTGTGCGGGATTACGAACTGCGCCCGTAAATCCTTCGCCACGGTGCGAGCTGCATTGTATGGTACGCATGTAACAAAAAGTAGTTCACAGACAGCGCCTTTCTTGGGAGAGTAAGAGCTCCGATCATGGGCTGCTAACAACATGCCCCTAACCAGGACCCTGCTGGGTGTCTGTATTGTGACAGGGGCGACACATTATGTAGGCCTGAATACACTGAGGGACAGGTGGCCGGTCTTTACCTCACTTAGCGAGACGACCAGTGCTGGTGATGAACCCTTGCCTGAAAGCACTGATGATATCAGCAACATAGCTCCCTATCAACTATGATAACGAGCTCGCCATGAAGTATTAAGATAGAGAAAAGGTAATTAAGTACACGAAAAGGCCCTTTTATAAATCTCAGGGCACAGATTATGGCCGTCACTAAGAAGAAGGAAATACAACAATGTAATATACAAGTAAATGGGAATATTCTTAAACAAGTGAATCGGAACAATTATATCGGAACAGCCATAACATCTGATGGAACATGCCTTGAAGAGGTTAGAACAAGAATCGCCATAGCGAAGGTAGCCTTTTGCCAGATGGAAACATAATGACCAATAAACAATATGCCATTTGCAACGAGAAAAAGAATGTTGAGATGTTGAGAACAATGAGCTGATCCACTACTCTGGTGATCGCGTGACATGGCAAAATATGACCTCCCACGCTTATCGGCAAGGCACATGATGATGATGAAGGCACATTGGGTATGCAATCGTGGACTCATTTGTTTACTGACCAATCGGAACTTGATGTTTATTGTAGTTAGTACCACACCGGAAGCCGTTACTCCTTAAGACATTTCTAGGTAGGATGTGGCATAAATATAAATCCGCGGCAGCGAATAAGACATTGTAAGTAATTTCTTTTTATTTTATTTCTTATCATTATCACAATCATCGTTATGTGCCATGCCGATAAGTGTGAGCCTCCTTCTCCTCCTCCTCCCCCTCCTCCTCCACCTTCGTCTTCTTCTTCTTCTTCTTCTTCTTCTTCTTCTTCTTCTTCTTCTTCTTCTTCTTCTTCTTCTTCTTCTTCTTCTTCTTCTTCTTCTTCTTCTTCTTCTTCTTCTTCTTCTTCTTCTTCTTCTTCTTCTTCTTCTTCTTCTTCTTCTTCTTCTTCTTCTTCTTCTCTCCTCCTCCTCCTTCTCTCATCCTCCTCCTCCACCTTCTTCTTCCTTCTTCTTCTTCTTCTTCTTCTTCTTCTTGTTCTTCTCCTTCTTCTTCTTCTTCTTCTTCTTGTTCTTGTTCTTGTTCTTCTTCTTCTTCTTCTTCTTCTTCTTCTTCTTCTTCTTCTTCTTCTTCTTCTTCTTCTTCTTCTTCTTCTTCTTCTTCTTCTTCTCTCCTCCTTCTCTCATCCTCCTCCTCCACCTTCTTCTTCTTCTTCTTCTTCTTCTTCTTCTTCTTCTTCTTCTTCTTCTTCTTCTTCTTCTTCTTCTTCTTCTTCTTCTTCTTCTTCTTCTTCTTCTTCTTCTTCTTCTTCTTCTTCTTCTTCTTCTTCTTCTTCTTCTCTCCTCCTCCTCCTTCTCTCATCCTCCTCCTCCACCTCTTCTTCTTCTTCTTCTTCTTCTTCTTCTTCTTCTTGTTCTTCTCCTTCTTCTTCTTCTTCTTCTTCTTGTTCTTGTTCTTGTTCTTCTTCTTCTTCTTCTTCTTCTTCTTCTTCTTCTTCTTCTTCTTCTTCTTCTTCTTCTTCTTCTTCTTCTTCTTCTTCTCTCCTCCTTCTCTCATCCTCCTCCTCCACCTTCTTCTTCTTCTTCTTCTTCTTCTTCTTCTTCTTCTTCTTCTTCTTCTTCATCTTCTTCTTCTTCTTCTTCTGCTTCTTCTTCTTCTTCTTCTTCTTCTTCTTCTTCTTCTTCTTCTTCTTCTTCTTCTTCTTCTTCTTCTTCTTCTTCTTCTTCTTCTTCTCCTTCTCCTTCGTCATCTTCTTTTATAATATTTCTTATTTATATTTTTATATAATCACTGGTATCATGAAGGCTAATAGACTACAATGGCTGGGGCATATAGAAAGAATGGAAGATAATAGGGAAACAAAACTCGCTTACACTCAGGAAATAAATGACCGTAGACCCCGAGGTAGACCAAGAAGGCGGTGGAGAGATAATACATGTACAGACCTACAAGCACTTGGAATCAACGACTGGCAAGAGAAGGTCCACCAGAGAGACGAATGGAGACGGATTGTATTTGCAGCAAAGAACCTCAATGGCTCGGAACGCTGAAGAAGAAGAAGAAGATATTTTTATATTATTATTATTATTATTATTATTATTATTATTATTATTAATCGTACACCTTCAGGCGTCAACCTGAATTCATTTACATACAGCAGTAGCCATCTTAAGGTTGTTTCATGTTCACTGAGTTTGTCCTCAAATGGAGCCGGTGTATGCAAAAATAATTTGCATTTGCTGGACACGCTTTTAAAATATGTGTGCACATCATTTTAAAAATATCATAGCTGCATTCATAAGTGTCTCCTATTTTTAGTTTATTGAAGAAGTGGTATTCATCTTGTTATATTTAGTCTCTGAAAATTGTTACTGTTTTCACTTTGGTGGAGTTGGTAATACGCATAATGTTTCTAGTGACTTGGATGCTCTGATTCCTATAATTTGCCATAATGCCATTATGCGTATTACCAGCATGGGCCGTGACCAAATGCTCTCCTATTCTGCTGGGCACATATCGCTTTATCTTTCCATCCACTGATTGCCATTCCTTATCACTTGTGTGGTGCGCATTGATCCACATTTAATCCAAATACACTATGCCATAATTTTCTTTGCGCATTTCCCTTATTTCACGTAGGTATCTGCTTCTCATGGCTCCTAAATGCGGTTGCTCGCAAAAGATATTTCTACCTCCCTTGTACTTTCTAAAAGTGAAGCCTAATGTCCTTATAATTTTCCACAAAGTAGTTTTGGATAGCTCTATGTTATTGTTCTTTCTCAACCAAACCTAAGTTTTCTTACAGTCACCGTTTCTTTGGCATCCAGCATTTTTATAATAGCTCGCCTTAGGCATCCTTGTCAAAGCTGTCTACAATAGCCTTTCTACCTACCATTTGGTTATTTCGTGGCGGTTTAATTCAAGATTCTTGAACCCATTGACCGTTTACTCAAACCCAATGCATGCTCTGTTATTTTTTCGAAATTTGTAATAGTATGAAACAGTTTCCTGCGGTCAGCTTCTTGACAAAAAAATATGTGTACAACTTCATAGCGATGCTTTGAAGTGTACAAAATTTCACATTCAATCCCACTGAACAATATTCACACATTCCAATGTTAGCGATAAGTGGTAAGATTTAAAAAAAAAATAATCAGGTTTCATGAAAGAACCCACATTGACGACACCTCTGAACACTCCCAGTTTAAACAGCATGGGGTGCTTTGCCATCAGGCCAATCCCGTGAACCACGGAGAATATTCAACATTGAACGCTGATTTTCTGGCTGAAGGTGTAATACATTTAAAATTATGGACTTAATCTCTGACCCGTAAATTATATACCGCATATTTAAAAAACACCATTGAAATCGGTTGTACAATTGCCAGAACAATTTTTTTTTTTTTTTTTTTTTGGGGGGGGGGGGGGGGGTGGACATAACGATAAGGTTAAATGCTAAATCTCACCATTTTCCCTCAGTTGGTTACTGAAATATGGATTTTTATATGGAGGCAACCAAATGTAAATGCACTATAGTTGATACTATAATTACCTTTTATAACCTCTTGGCCCCATCATATAATATGTCTATATCAGGTTGATATAGCCTTCCAGCTTTCTTTGCTAATTTGTCAGCCTATTCATTCCTTGAGTGTTGCAATGTGACAGAATCAGTTCATAACAACCATTTTCGATTTATGACATAGTCTTTGGAGTGCTGCTCTTATGTGTGAAAATGTTACAGTATTGAAACAACAGTTTTGGAATCTGTAAAAAAAAAAAAAGCACGTGTGTCGCTTTACTTGTGTCTATTAACACAATTTCTGATTCAGCCTTCAAGGTTTACCTATGTTCTGAAGTTGCTAGAGAATTTTCCAGTGGCCACTGACTGTTTTCTATGCTCCAAGTTTTGGGTTCAGGAAAACAATTTTTTTCAGTTGAGTCTGTTGCGGAATCATATGTATATGCATGTGTCCGGGTCTGTGGCCACTGACTGTTTTCTATGCTCCAAGTTTTGGGTTCAGGAAAACAATTTTTTTCAGTTGAGTCTGTTGCGGAATCATATGTATATGCATGTGTCCGGGTCTTCAATGTAGCTCACAGCTTTTTTCTTGGTTCCGTTTCATTCTGAGTTCTTGTTTCTAAATACTAGGTATGTTTTCTATCATCTCTTTCTGACGCTGCTGTCTCCAAGCTGGGAATGTGTGTGCATTGTAGATAGGTTTGGCTGTTGATGCATTAAGTATAGATAAAAGCCTAGTTTATTTTGCTGACTATGTAAATGTGATACTCATGGTGGTCTGTCAACATTCACAATTGTCCAGCATGTTGCTTGGTTCTAAAATCTCTTCTCTTCTTCATTGGTTGTAAACATGTGATCTTTTCAAGATAGTTAGCCCGTGGTGTCTTTATGCCTCCAGTGCTGATCCGCATTCCTTGATGCTGGACTCTATTTAATTAAAGTTTGACTTCGCTAATGTTGCCCAGGATGTTAAAACCACATTAGATAAGTGGCTTTATTGGTCCAGACTAATGCTTTTGGGGAACTCACTCATCATCTTATTTTCGCATTTTTCACCTCATGTCTCTATCCTTCATCTTCCGTTGTACTAGTAAACATTTTCGCGCTTGCCATTCTGTGCCTTCCTCATCAACGATCTGTCTCAAACAGTATCTTCCATGTCAGGCGCGATCAAACGGGACACAGAGGTACTTTGGATTTTCTTCGTGGCGCAGTATTTCTCTATTGAAACAAAGCTTGTGATTTATTTGAGTGGGACAGGCAATTAAAGTCTTCGTCTACAAATCATTTTGAGTCATTTAATTTCGTGTTTGAGTGTTAGATCTTTATTTACTGGATTGTATAGATTATTTATACATTATGATTTTCACCTGGCTTATGAGTGTTTAGTCATTAAGTCCTACTCTGTCTCTGCGTGCCTTGACTCCACAGAACAGGTTAAGGCGACCACTAGTGGCAGGACTCCAGGAGACTAGCACCATTCTAAGAGGTATTGCTATAGCAGATGCTGCCATTATGGTATGAAGTGTTAGGTCTTCACGTATCCTTGATCTTGACGTATAATTATGGAGTAGACAGTGTCTTTCCTCGTCACCTTACTGCCTTCGTGACGCCAAGATAAAACTAATTACACTGCACTGTCTCATCTAGCCCACGTCTCAGTACACCCAGTTTCCACAAGCATTGTTTCGGGTTTGCTGTGCCTAGCCTTTGACTGTCCGCAGCCTACCTACATGATTGCAGGTTTGTTATCTCTTCGTTTAGTTCCAATCCTTTGACCCGTCCTACATGGAAGACTTTACCAGCAGCTACGCTACCGTCGACATAGCTCTTGGGTTTATAGAAACACAAAATCCCCTCTACCCGTCCAAGGCGAAGACATAAACAGAGGTAGAGATTTGAAATCTAAAAGTTGGGAAACTCCAGCACTAAGCCATATCTCTGTCAACCGTGTTAAACTGAGATTGGGGTTAGGAGTACATTCTTCCACTAGCGTTATCCGCGGATCGTGAACTGACTTTTTGATTTTGGTCAATAGAAGATTGTTGTTTTGTGGGCATAAGGTCTGCCATGTGTGGAAACACATTAAGACATTCTGATATCCACAGTTGTTATGAAGGAACAACGAAAGCGAAGTGTAACTATTAATTTACAGACATATACTCTGAAATGGTGTGTGAGAGAAAGAGACAAACGGAGACACACACACACACACACACACACACACACACACATACACAGAGAGAGAGAGAGAGAGAGAGAGAGAGAGAGAGAGAGAGAGAGAGAGAGAGTGAGAATGAGAGAGATATAGAGAGAAAATATCTCTCTCCAGAAAGGGAGAAAGTGAGAGACTAAGAGAATGTGAGAGAGAATGTGAGTGAGAGAGAAAGTGTGCGACAGACAGTTAGACAGACCGATCGACCAAGCGGCGCCCTGATCGATCTACAGATGGACAAACAGACAAACAGAGATGAGATGTATGTAAACCAACAAACAAAATAACGCACAGGCAATGCAAAATCCAGCAATGTCCCACTGCTGGTCTCCGCAAGACCAAACTGTAACAAGCCACTTGCTCTGGCCGTGACAGCCAGGTAGCCAGTCCCAGCTTTGAGTGTAGCTCTGTCTCCAGATGTGGATGATAGTTTTCTAACCTCTCAACTCACAACAGCGACATCAACAATAACAACAACAGCAACAATAACATCAGTAATGATAACAGCAACAATAGATACCAATGTAAAAAAAAAAAACGCATGATATCTATAATCTTTGAATGTACAGTATTTAATAGTAAACGGAAAACGTCTTTAATGTTCACAACCACAAAATTCTCTCTCTCTCTCTCTCTCTCTCTCTCTCTCTCTCTCTCTCTCTCTCTCTCTCTCTCTCTCTCTCTCTCCCCCCCCCCCATTTTTCTCTCTCTCACTCCTTGCTTTATTTTTTTCTCTTGCTCTGATTTTAATACAATAAATAGCAAACTCTCACTCACGCTTCTATTATCATCAAATCGCTGTCTCTAATATCTTAGAGAAAGGAAAAATATACATTTGATCTGTTTGCGTAATCTAATTTCTGCCAATCACATCACGATAGGGCCGCCGCTGTAGCGTGGTGGCTAGACACCTTGCCTGTCCACCTGCTGGCCATGGGTTTGATCCACATCGAGGCGGGTTCGAATTTGTTTTTATTAACCTGGCTCCGGGTCAACTTAGAAAACAAGAAACCAGGAAATATCTCGGAAAATAAAGGCGACCTACGTGGTGCCACATCGGCCACTGGGTGCCGACAAGTCCATGAACATGTGTCTAGCATTATATTCCAAATGCGCCCTAAGGCGTGTAAAATTGGCCCTTTAACTGATTTAATGCCGAAGGATAGTATATCATCAAATATGATCCCACATTTAGACAGAAGGACGATATATCGCCATACTAGGGTTATCGAGTTATGTGGTTTGTTTCGAGGTACCTTCCGGAATTGCAATGCTCAGTTATGTTGCATATCCCTTACAAGAAAATTCCAGTCAACACCAGCAGTTTTCAGCTGCGGTTGATGTACTAGGCAAGTTATACGTTCAGTAGAAGAATGCGAATTTACGTTATAATATTTGTGCATTTGATTGCGCCCGTGTTTGGTCCAAACTTACTTTGTCGTTTAATACTGAACCAGTTAATTACTTAACGATGTCTTCGTGGTCGCGGTTGACTGAAGGCATGGCAACGGGCTCCTTTCCTACACCGGTTAGTTGACTGAAGGCATGGCAACGGGATCCTTTCCTACACCGGTTAGTTGACTGAAGGCATGGCAACGGGATCCTTTCCTACACCAGTTAGTTGACTGAAGGCATGGCAACGGGATCCTTTCCTACACCGGTTAGTTGGGCGTCTAGTAGACTTCCCGTTCAGAAAACAACGACAAACTTCTGAACGTAAAAATTGTCTAGAATATCAATCTAGGGTTGGGTGTGACAGCAGCGTCCGCCAAAAGTCAAGCACTATTTAAAACCACACACTGAGCCTCAAGCCGTGAATAGGGGTCCTTAACCTTACCTTTACAGCTGCGAGAGATTTGGCAGCAGGTGACCTTGTATTGGTTTTCATAGAATCGTATGAGTGCCGGTCGTTCAAAAATCAATGGCTAGCTACTGAATGTAAACGTGAAAAGAAATCACAGCCAAATATGCTGGATTTGACTGCGACGTCATGTAAAAGATATGCAACTAACTTTGACTTTACCTGTATTTTTAATGTCACGAAACGCAGTAGCTCATTAGTTAGTGCTCTTGGCTATCGAGACAGTCAGTGTTCAGGGTTCATTCCACTTCAGTGTCAGGACTCTGTGTTTCTACCAGTAAGTCACAGCCTAATAAGATGGGGATCGAATATGTTGTGTGGATGTCTGAGAAGAAAAGGTCACGATGCAGAGATCTGGATCCCACCCCCGCAGCTCAGGTTGTGTGGGGCTAAATATAATATTGCATGCCCTTTAAACTAACAGCAGTATCCAGTACACTTTAATCAACTATAGTCCTCCAAACTGTAATATAAATGCACAAACAGCGACTTTATACTACCAACACAATCCAGTACACTTTAATCTAACAGGTTGATTTTCAAGGGAATTTTATGTTTAATAGTTTGTCATTGCTTTCTGAACGAGAAATCAACGTTCCAGTCTAACTTAATGTCATTGTAGGGAATCACACACACACACACACATACACACCACACACACACACACACACACACACACACACCCCAATTCACCATCATCACACTGGAAGATTAAAAGCAAGTAGCTCCTTGTTTTATAGACCTTATAGACTAAAAGCCGTCTCCGTGGCTAAGACGTTACGGACGCTGTTCGTAATCCCGTATACCCGCGTTCGAAACACGTCTGCACGCGATTTGGCAGCAGACCGCCTAGCCTTGGTTTTGCGTTGGTATCGATGCTGGTCGCTCAGAAAGCAACGGCAAACTACTCAACGTAAACATGCCAATACACCACAACAGCAGAAACGTTGGTTTTGACTGCGATGTCCTGTAAAAAGAATATGCAAATAAAAAAAAATTATATATATATATATATATATATATATATATATATATATATATATATATATATATATATATATATATATATATATATATATATATATATATATATATATATATATATATAGACCAAAAGACATTGGATGGGTGATGTCTTCAGTAACACGCAGACTCCCTTTACTTCCCAGAACAATAGCTGGTACACATTTTAGGTAGAGTCGAACTGGGAGCCTATGTCATTGTTTTACAAGTATCTCTACCTCTACGGAGGATCTAGCCCATGACCACCGGGTGGGCAGGTCAGACTTCTAGCCACTGCGCTACCTCTACTCACTCTCTCGGGAGTTTAAAAGACAAAGTTAGTTGCATGTCCGTTACAGGACGTTGCAATCTACCTCAGCATTTATTGTCTGTTTGTGATTTACTAAGGAATGCTTCGTTTAGTCGAGCTTTTAGATTAAAGTGTGCTAGATACCGCTGTTAATACCGCTGTTATATTAAAGTGTGCTAGATACCGCTGTTACATTCAAGTGTGTTAGATTTTGCTGTTATATTAAAGTGTGTTAGATTGTGCTGTTATATTAAAGTGTGTTAGATTGTGCTGTTATATTAAAGTGTGTTAGATTGTGCTGTTATATTAAAGTGTGTTAGATTTTGCTGTTATATTAAAGTGGGTTAGATTGTGCTGTTATATTAAAGTGTGTTAGATTGTGCTGTTATATTAAAGTGTGCTTGATTGTGCTGTTATATTAAAGTGTGCTAGATACCGCTGTTGTATTAAAGGGTGCTAGATTGTGCTGTTATATTAAAGTGTGTTAGATTGTGCTGTTATATTAAAGTGTGTTAGATTGTGCTGTTATATTAAAGTGTGCTAGATTGTGCTGTTATATTAAAGTGTGTTAGATTGTGCTGTTATATTAAAGTGTGTTAGATTGTGCTGTTATATTAAAGTGTGTTAGATTGTGCTGTTATATTAAAGTGTGTTAGATTGTGCTGTTATATTAAAGTGTGCTAGATTGTGCTGTTATATTAAAGTGTGTTAGATTGTGCTGTTATATTAAAGTGTGTTAGATTTTGCTGTTAGATTCAAGTGTGCTAGAGTGTGCTGTTATATTAAAGTGTGCTAGATTTTGCTGTTAGATTCAAGTGTGCTAGATTGTGCTGTTATATTAAAGTGTGTTAGATTTTGCTGTTATATTAAAGTGTGTTCGATTTTGCTGTTATATTAAAGTGTGCTAGATTGTGCTGTTATATTAAAGTGTGTTAGATTTTGCTGTTAGATTCAAGTGTGCTAGAGTGTGCTGTTATATTAAAGTGTGCTAGATTTTGCTGTTAGATTCAAGTGTGCTAGATTGTGCTGTTATATTAAAGTGTGTTAGATTTTGCTGTTAGATTCAAGTGTGCTAGGGTGTGATGTTATATTAAAGTGTGCTAGATTGTGCTGTTATATTAAAGTGTGCTAGATTTTGCTGTTAGATTCAAGTGTGCTGGTTTGTGCGGGTAGATTAAAGTGTTATGTATTGTGCTATTAGATTTGTGTATGCTGAATTGTACTGTAGATTAAAGTGTACAGGACTAAGATGTTAGATTAAAGTGTGCAGGGCTGAGATGTTAGATTAAAGTGTGCAGGGTTGAGATGTGAGATTAAAATGTGCTAATTTCAGTTGGCAGATTAAAGTGTGCTAGATTGTGCTGATAGATTAAAGTGTGCTGGTAGATTAAATTGTGCTTGTAGATTAAAGTGTTCTGGTAGATTAAATTGTGCTTGTAGATTAAAGCATGATAGACTGCACTGTGATATTAAACTGGGCAGGATTGTACTTTTAGATAGAGTGTTCAGAATTGTGATGTTAGATTGAAGTGTGCTAGGTTGTGTCGTCAGATTCAAGTGCACTCGATTGTGTTGTTAGCGTGCTAGATCGTGCTGTTAGATTCTAGTATTCTAGATTGTACTGTTAGAACACACACACATACACACACAAATACACACACAGTGTGTGTGTGTGTGTGTGTGTGTGTGTGTGTGTGTGTGTGCTGTTTCGGTGTATTAGTGCGCACTGTTGCTATTTCTAAATTCTGATGTGTTATATGCAATTAGTTTATGCTAATATGCTATATGACAACACTAGTTTGTGCCATGTTATAGTTCACATTGGTTGTGGGGCGGAAGGTTTACGTGCGTGTGTTAGTGTGCACTGTGTTACTAATATAGTTTATGCTGTGCTATATTAAAATATAATACAATAGCTGATACTCTGATTGTTCAAATTGCAGGAAACATCTCAAAATACATTAAGAACACATCAAATTACAATTTTTCACTATTACATTATCACTTCAAACATTTTATACATGACTTGGGAGTTATCAATGACATGATAAATATATAAATGAGAAAAAGAAAACTGAAACAATATAGAACAGATCTACTCTGACTTGACCAAATAAGTACACCTTGGAACTATAACACTGACTTCACATAAAATAAATACAACCAAAAACATCATAAAATTACAAAAGCGAAAACAGTGATTGCTTGTCGGGCTGAGATACAGTGGTCAGAGTAAATGCTGATTTGATCTTATTTACATCTTTGGTACTGTTGTTTGTGAAAGTTATGATAGATGCTGCCCACACTGGCTGTACAAACACATACAACTGATGTTGTAATGGGGTAGCTTCTGCAGTATCTCCCACGGACTGGTGTATTGAACTGCAGAGAAGATACAACTGCGCAGATCCCAAAGTATGAAAATGTGGTGAATTCTGACAGGAAGATGATTGTCATGTAGTAGAATTCATCACGCCAGACGTCGCCGTGCTATGCAATCAGGTCGTGGATCCAGTTCACACAACAGCTGGTGGTGTTGCATACAGTGATGATGGCGTCCGGTCATATAAGCGTCCACGCAGGACGCTGACCTCATAGTGATCAGTACTTGACTAGGAGTCGGTTTTTACAGATTATTTACATCTACTGAGAGTCACAAATAGCGGCACAAATGAATTATTGCAAAGTAGTAGGAGCTGAATCTAATCCACAAATGATGGCCCTTTCATTTACAGTCTTCTTGAAATGGAATGCCTGTAGTCAATCGTTACTGTATCCTCTTTGAGGCTATTTTTATTACACGCCTTTAAATCACGTCATATTTGGTGTGTGTGTGTGTGTATGTGTGTATGCTCGCGCGCGCGTGTGTGCCTGTGTGTGTGTGTGTGTGTGTGTGTGTAAATTAATAATAGGATACGTTTCCTTGTTTACTTTGCCGTAGGAGCATTGCCAAGAGGTAGTTGTAATTGTCATACAAAGTGTGTATTAACCAGCACCTAGCTTTATAATTGTTGTTGTTTATAGAAACTTGAATTCCTTGTGTAACCACTTCATTGATGACTGCCATTCCAGTTTAAGTATCATTTTGCCAGAAATGCCGGGTTCCCCCCCCCCTCTTTTTTTTTACCCCCTCCCCCATTTTTTCCCCGAAAGACATCACAGGTGGCCAACATCAGCTCAAGTCCGTGTGATATGTGTCTGAACCGTGAAGTTTGAACGATGTGACAAATTGCCACCATTCTCTGCGATTTTCCCCGGTCTCAAGTCACTTGAGATGCAATTTTTACAAAATAGCTTTTTGTCTAAACGATTGTTCCATTATTCTAAACAATTGTTCCATTCTTCTAAACGATTGTTCCATTCTTTTAAATGATTGTTCCAGTTAACGTAGCACGCTAAACGCTGTCTAGATTTACAGAAAAGCGAAACTTCCATAACTGAACCTTTAAACACCCAACCGCCATTGTTTGAGCCAGGTTGTGGAAAAAGTGACAGCTCCACTGGGCATAAACGTGCTAAATAAAAACCATAATAAAAAGCGATCTGAAATGTTCACGACGCAACATTTGCAAAGATCGACACTTTGTAAAATAGTCTCTTCTAAGAGGCCTGTCAACTTGAAATGTCTAACAGACGACAACATTGGCGATACCGAGCATAGTAAGACGTTCAAGCTTATCACAAAACGCCGAAACCCCTATTACACTTGTGAACTAGAGTGGAGCAAAAAACCCAGTCTGATAGCGACACGTGATGTCACATGGCAACTGAGCACTGAATAACGTTTGCCTGCAATCATGACAGATATAAAATAGAATTCACCGACAACAATTTCCGCCCACAATTCAACGAGTCATGACGGAGCAGTATCATCGGCGGGCATTCTGAGATAGTTCTGCTGAGATGTGTTGGTTGTAATCAGCCAATTTCCATCAACAGTATTGGAAACATCTTATAATACTTTATAAACACTTTATATATGTAGTCTGTAATGTTGAAAATAGGGATGATTGTCACGTCTTGAAAGAAATCAGCTAATTCCCTTTCTTTGTGTTTACAGCAGTTCATTTGACGCATCTGCATGTCTCTTGCAGTCTCAATATTCTCCACCAAAGGTCTTCGGAAAAGAATGATCTCTGGAATGACGGTGAAAACCACAAGATGCACGTCAAACAGCTCCGTGTAGTGATCGTAAGGATGAAATATGAGGATATGGGTGAGGATAACAGAGTGGGGACAAAGAGGACGGCATGGTTGATGGGAGGGAGGAAGGAAGAGATGAGGGAAGAGAGGAGCTGAGGGGAGGAGAGCTGCCTGAATGTAAGGATTCTTGACGTCCGTGTGGCGAGGAGAAGTTGTTCTCGTGGTACAGGACGGGAACCCTGACCATACGATGGGAAGCTCTCTGGGACAAGTTAGCTGCCTCCATCTCGGCTGCCAGCTGGCGCTTCCATTTGTTCCGTCTGTTCTGAAACCAAATCTTCACCTGCAATAGTGGAAACATAGCTAATTGTAGGATTATAAAATTATAATACCAAACAGTGTAAATATAGCGTATTGTAGGATTATAATACCAAACAGTGTAAATATAGCGTATTGTAGGATTGTAATAGCAAACAGTGGACATATAGCGTATTGTAGGATTGTAATATCAAACAGTGGAAATATAGCGTATTGTAGGATTGTAATACCAAACAGTGGAAATATAGCGTATTGTAGGAATGTAATACCAAACAGTGGACATATAGCGTATTGTAGTATTCTAATGCCAAATAGTGAAATAAAGCGAATTGTAGGATTGTAATATCAAACAGTGGAAATATAGCGTATTGTAGGATTGTAATACCAAACAGTGGAAATATAGCGTATTGTAGGAATGTAATACCAAACAGTGGACATATAGCGTATTGTAGTATTCTAATGCCAAATAGTGAAATAAAGCGAATTGTAGGATTCTAATACCAAATAGTGGAAATATGGCGAATTGAAGGATTCTAATAACAAATAGTGGAAATATATCGAATTGTAGGATTGTAATAGCAAACAGGGGACATATAGCGTATTGTAGGATTGTAATAGCAAACAGTGGACATATAGCGCATTGTAGGATTGTAATAGCAAACAGTGGACATATAGCGCATTGTAGGATTGTAATAGCAAACAGTGGAAATATAGCGTATTGTAGGATTGTAATAGCAAGCAGTGGACATATAGCGCAATGTAGGATTGTAATAGCAAACAGTGGAAATATAGCGCATTGTAGGATTGTAATACCAAAAGTAGAAATGTAGCTAGCTGTAAGATTCTAAACCACACAGTGGAAATATAGTGAATTTCAGGATTATAATACCAAACAGTGGAAATATAGCGAATTGTAGGATTAAAATACCACACAGTGGAAATATAGCGAATTGTAGGATTCTAATACAAAATAGTGGAAATATGGCGAATTGTAGGATTCTAATACCAAATTGTGGAAATTTAGCTAGTTGTAGGATTGTAATACCACCCAGTGGAAATATAGCGAATTGTAGGATTCTAATACCAAATAGTGGAAATATAGCGAATTGAAGGATTCTAATACCAAACAGTGAAAATATAGTGAACTGTAGGATTCTAATAACCAATCTGTGAAAATGTAGCGAATTGTAGAATTTTAATATCAAGCAGTAGAAATGTAGCAAATTGGAGGATTCTAATCTCCAAAAAAAAAATGTTTGCATATCCTTTAAAGGACATCGCTGTCAACATCAGCATCTTTCAGCTGATTGTTGATTTCTTGGCAAGATTACGCTCAGTAGTTTGCTATTGCTTTCTGAGCTGCCGGCTCACATACCCCGTAAGTTACCGACGCGATTCGAACCACTGCTGATTCTCACCGTCGTCATGTTACTTACGAGAGTATACGAGATTACGGAGAAAAGTCGCTAACCTCTAGGCCAGGAAGCCAGCTATTCTAATATGAAACAGTGGAAATATAGCGAATTTGAGGATGCTAATATCAAACAGTGAAAAACTAGTGGATTGTGGGATTCTAATACCAAACAGTGGAAATATAGCGAATTGCATAATTCTAATACAGAGTGTACTTTTAATGACTGTGCAGTGTTTGAAAATATATCCAGTCCAAGTTTTGATTTACCTATTATGTGTCATGAACTTTACAGAGGGTGAATAAAAAAAAACTTGGACCGGTAATATTTTTAAAGACTGCACAGTCATTGAAAATACACACTAACAGTGGAAATATAGCTAACTGGAGATTTTTAATACCAAACAACAAATGCATGCACCCCCGCAGCCACGCAGACCTCTATACAGTTTGTATATGCTGCGTAGAGTGAAGAAGGGAATGCTTCAGTTTAAAAGTCTAAGATTAGGAGCATCCGTTGGATGTTTTCCCCAGGACATGATGGTTGCTGGGAAACGAGTGCGCGGGCAAATTGGCTGGATCTGCACTCCTGTGCGGAGAATTAGTGCACGATAAGGCGGACGTGGCCAGAACCCATTGCTCGTGTGTGGAAGCACAAATACACCATCACTGGATGGAGAGATCGGTGCGGCAGGCAGTGACCAGAGAATCTCACACGGATACATAATCATATTGCAGCTGGCATCATTCGTATTGGGACTCTTCGCTGGTTGTTTGAAGATGAGAATGTCACCAGAGATCTGATGACGATTCTTGACTCAACTCATCTCAACTCAACTCATCTCAACTCAACTCTACTCAAATCAACTCATCTCCACTCAAATCAACTCATCTCATCTGAACTCAGCTCAACTCAAATCAGCGCATCTCAACTCATCTCAACTCGTCTCAACTCATCTCACCTCAACTCAACACAGGTTTTAGTTATTTCGATATTCACAGACCCCAACCCCAGGGGAAGTCCTGTCGGATACAGTTACTGCCAGAAATGTATCATGGAAAGGGCAGGCCGAGAAGATTGCCAAAACACCGTATATGAAGTCCAATCAGGTCTCTCCTCTGCAAGAAAATTGGTCGGGATGGGTACCTTAATCTGTTAAAAGACTTGCAATTTGGCGAATGGCAACTACACCGGCAAGATGGATAGCATACATGCTTTTCAATGTGGTATTCCTCGTTCAATTCCCACTGTTTGTTGGATTATTCTCCAAAGGTATGTCCTGGGTTTAATTCAACGGCATACCAAATTTGGTGGAAATTTATTCGCATGGAGAAATGGCGAGGATAAGTATGTGTCACACCATCTCATTTGACCTCAACCTAGTAAATATAAAGTTCAACACCTAACTCCCCTGCGACAGAATCTGCCATATGATAACATTGACCTGTTGTAGACACTTGTACTCTCACGGAACGACAGAGATAACGACAAAGACAACTCACCTGTGTTTCCGTCAGGTGCAGTGTGGCTGCCAGACCAGCCCGCTCGGAGCTGGATAGGTACCGTTTCATATCAAACGTGGACTCCAGCTGAAATACCTGCAATGTGATACAAAGTATTTCTTTATTCAAGAAGATATACTGAAGCCACACATTTTGGTTTATGTGAAGAATCTTTCACAACGCCAAAGCATGAGTTTAGTTTTGTTAAGTTTTGGTAAGTGGTTGTAAACGGATATCTTCACAAGTGCCTCAGACTCCTCCCATTGATCCAACTTTGCTGGCCGTAACATGGCAAACATAAGTACCATGGCAATTTCCCGCAATGATAGAAGATATAAGCACTCACGTCTTGCACCCACCGACTGGAGAGCTCACGGGTTTGCTCGGGATGAATATGATGTTGTCTACCGCGATGGAAGCAAACCTTCTCAAATCCCAAATACTTCAGATTGTGCCAGAATGAACAATCGACGAGGTTCAAACAACAACAACCACAACGAGGACAACAACAACAACAACAACAACAACAACAACAACAACAACAACAACAACAACAACAACAACAACAACAACGACAACAACAACAACAACGGCAATTAGTACACTTATGTATCATTGGCTGGATGATTTTGATGACAACTGAAACCATAACGGCTATCTGTCCCAGCTGTTGTCACATAGCGACGCCACATCAGTTGTTTCTAATGTTATCTTTTACTAAACACTTTGCATTATCTCCCCTTAGAACCACCATAGAAGAGGAAAGCCACAGCGTAGAGGAGTTCAAGATCTCATTGATAATTTACACACGACAGCAACACAAGCCCGAAATCTAGCTTATGTTAGTGACTTGTCCTATACAGCATGTCGCAATCAATTCCAGCATTTACTTACTGATTTTCTAGGCAAAATTATTTTCAATTCATACCATGGTGAAAATCAACGCCATGATGAAGGTGGTGATGATATTGATGATGATGATGATGATGATGATGATGATGATGATGATGATGATGATGATGATGATGAGCATGGTATTGTTGGTGATGATGATAATGATGATAATGATGATGACGATGATGATGGTGGTGGTGGTGGTAGTGGTGATGGTGGTGGTGGTGATGGTGATGGTGGTGGTGGTGGTGGTGATGGTGGTGGTGATGATGATGATGATGATGATGATGATGATGACGACGACGACGATGATGATGATGATGATGATGATGACGACGACGACGATGATGATGATGATGATGATGATGATGATGATGATGATGATGATGATGATGATGATGATGATGATGATGATGATGATGATGAGAACCCGCGTACTCTGATTAGGGAGTAGTGTGTTGTAAGACCCAGGCCGCTCACATCTGACATCCACCATTAACCAGGTGTGATAGGATAGTACGCTTGCCTTTCAACACAATGTTCCGTGAGCAATTTCCAGCAATGATGGGTTCTTGTCTGCAGCCAGTATAGCTCAGCCAATCCCCATAAAATACACCATTTACAGCCGATGGGGGAACGAAGTGCTAGATCTTGACATATTCTAGGCCACGACAATGAGATGGTTTGCTAGTTTCCTTCCACGTCGTGTTTCCTTCTTAGAAATTTCTTAAAATTGCCTGCTACTCATTGTATGGAGCTGGGTGGAGCCCGATACCGTATTGCTGAAAACATAAGCGCTCCTCTGCTGGGGATCAAACCCGGACCATTGTCATAACAGTCAAAAAGCAAGTGCAATAACCCCTGTGTCATCTCTCCTCTCATCAAATAGATACTCAGTAATTTTAGGAACTGCGTGTCTAATTAAAATAGGTTGTGAGTAAGAGAATTGGCCAATATTCCATACTATGACATGGCCTCACACATCAACGGCAGTTCTGCAATGAGACTAAACTTATCTGAAATACAGAAAACACCATCCCTGTGTGTGGGCATTGTTTCAATTTTTAGTTTTTTAGTTCGTTGTGTATCCTTTACAGGACGTCGCAGTCAACCCCAGCATTTTTAAGAGTTGTTTATGATTTACTGGGCGAGTTAACGCCATTGCTTTGTGAACGACACATTGCCTTTGTATGATAATAAAATATCTAAAGTCTGTAAAGGAAACATTGACAACCTAGGCCTAATTTCGGTCAGACAATATGAAAGTCGGGCCTGGTTAACACTCGATGAGATTATATATTACGTCGGCCCCTTTTTCTTTACAGACCATTTCTTGCCACTCATTGCAGGTTCGGTCGACCTGGGCAATCCCGCTAAATGAAAACTGTCCGTCCCCTCGCAGGATATTCTAACTCATGACCACCGGGCCGGCGTGCAAGACTTCTAGCCACAGTGTTATTGGAACCCCGCCCTATATGTGCTATGCTAAATGGTGTTTGTTAGTAATGCATGATGATGACCATTCATTTCATTCAGCGGGGTTAAAATTTTTGAGCCGAGTGTTCTAGGATTGCTGGCAAAGCCTATTTTGGCTCGACATGTTCTTTGACAATGTGGGCAAAGAATGCTTGACGTTCCACGAGGAAGGGCTCTTGCGATGGCTTTTTTGCCCAGTCTTTTTTTTTTTTTTTTTCACAGCTCTTGCAGTCCTGTTTGTTTCGCTGTGCTACATAATGACCTGGTTAGAAGCAAATATGGCATCCGCCGTGGCGGAGTGACTAGTATCTGGCCTGCCGGCCCGTTAGTCATGTCTGTGATTCCGTAATGAGAGGGAATTGTAAAGTTTACCTCAGCCCAACATGGGTACCAGCAACATTCTTGGGAAATAAAGATTGCCAGCATTATACTGACCACTTCACTCATCGATTGGTCTATAAAACATTGAGTCTTTCACCATACGCCCAATTTTTTTTAAAAATTGCATATCCTATTTACAGAACATTGCAGTCAACACCAGCATTTTTCAGCTGCTGTTGATGTCTTGGCAAGTTTTTAGGTTCAGTAGTTTGCCATTGCTTTCTGAACGACCGGGTCCCATACCTTTCCGTAAGAATCCAACGCGAAGCGATCCTCTGCTGAATCTCGCGCAGCTGTGTATCGTACGTGGGTATACGAGATTACGAACAACATCATTAACACCTTCGCCAGGGAGACCGGCTTACACCCTACGGGCGTGTAAAATAATTCTTTACTTTACTTGTCACAACCAAATATGCCTCTCCGCAGATGTGTATTTTCAACACTTGTCTTGCACACCCCGCTGCAGGCTTGGGTGGGGGATGAGAATTCTGCAGCACAGCCCCCGTGAATATCATACTTGAGTACAGAGTCAGAGGAAAAAGTCTCTACACTGACTCTACTCCAACAGATGCATGCCCGTGAATCGGACGATATGGTGCCAATACATCGGGCTTAAGGTTAAAGGGCAGTCTTCACAACCAGGAAACAAAATAAGTAACAAAACAAGCAGCAAAACAAGCGGCAAAAACAACCAACAAAACAACAAACCAAACCAACCAAACAAAAACCAACAAAACAACAAACAATACAACCAACAAAACAACAACCAACATATCAATCAACAAACAAACAAAAAAACCACTCCACAAAATAAATAACATTACAAACAACAAAAACAACCAACATATCAAACAACAAACAAACAAAACAACCAACAAATCAACAACCAATAAAACAGCCATCAACAAAACTACCAACAAAACAACAACCAACAAAACAATCAACAACACAATCACCCAAACAACCAACAAAACAACAAACAACATATTAATCAACAAACAAAACAACCAACTAGCCCCCAAAATAACCAACAACACACACAACAAAACAACCAAAAATACAACAACAAACAAATCTACCAACAAAACAACCAACATATCAATCAAGGAACAAACAAAACAAACAAGAAATCAATCAACAAAACAGCCAACAAGACAACAAACAAAACAACCAACATACACCCAACCAACAAAACAACTAACACAACAACCAACGAAGCAATCATACCGAAAACATTCAAACGTTATATAGTTCTCTTTTCTCACCTGACTACGAGAGAAAACAGTCCTGGTCTTCTTTTTTCTCTGTTTTCTTCTTTCATCATCATCGCTGTCGTCTTTGCTGTTGTTGCTGTCATCCTTGCCGCCCCCTCTGCTATCATCGTTGTCCTCCTCAGTGGAGTCGCACATGTCAGCTGCCGGGCGCTTGAATGAAGGTGAGCAGGTGCGGTCATTGCCTCGCTCCTCCAGGAATTCATGCTGGTGATTGTCAGGGCTACCCCCTCGGGACGACAGAGGTGATGGAGGGGCTTTGGGCGTCGGGGGACGCATTCTTGCAGCCAGTGCATGTGAGCCTGTGGGTTAGAAATGATTAGTTTCATTTGATGTCTTCAGAAAAATGAATTAAATTGGAATGCATATAGATATTCAACGGCTTGGGCCCCGTGTCCAGCTTGTTTTTCTTATTTTTTAATGTTGGTGTTATTTGCTTCTCTTCTTCTTGTTCTTGATCGTTTTCTTCTTGTTATTCTCGTTGTATTGTTTTTCTTGTAATTTTTTTTTTCTGTTTTGTTGTTGTTGTTGTTGTTGTTGTTGTTGTTGTGGTTGTTCTTGTTGTTGTTGTTGTTGTTGTTGTTGTTGTTGTTGTTGTTGTTGTTGTTCTTCTTCTTCTTCTTCTTCTTCTTCTTCTTCTTCTTCTTACTCTTTCTTTTTCTTCTTCCTACTCTTTCTTTTTCTTCTTCTTCTTTCTCTTCTAGATTTTCCATCCCCCGCCTCCTACTCCTCCTTCTTCTTCTCATCTTCCTCATGTTTCTCCTACTAGGCTTCCTGCTGCTCCTACTTCTTGTTCTTCTTCTTATTCTGCTTCTTTTTTCTTCTTCTTCTTCTTCTTCTTCTTCTTCTTCTTCTTCTTCTTCTTCTTCTTCTTCTTCTTCTTCTTCTTCTTCTTCATCTCCCCAAATCTTTATTTGCTGCAAATATCATGGGAGGAAAACACGCATAAAGAGAACACTGGGCATTATGAGACATTGTGAATAGAAACAAAAATAAACACGCCTAACATCTATATCATCTATTCTATGTTGTCTATCGCCAATTTATCTCAAAAATAAATACGTAATCATTTATCTTTCGTGCAAACACAACACGTTTCCGTTGTTCTCTATCTTCACTTATGTCTCCAATCAGTTAAACCCAATTCAAATCTATTTCAACATTATTCATGCACACACCACTCTGCCCTTCTTATATTCCAACATGCGTTACATGTTTATATATAATTTAGGAACATACGCTTCTAGTGCAATGAAATTAACCATATTTAACCTAGTGTAACGCTTTTTATTGCGCGAAGTCAGTTTCCTCATATAAAATGGGTGATGTAAGTGGCAGAAAATATACGAGGAATGTCTTTCAAATGTGTAAGCTAATGAATGATGAGATCATTGTGAAAATTGTCCACACGTGTACTTAGGGTAAAGCATGGACGCTTATAATGATCCAGGAGCGTTTGGGAGCACGGATTATGGCTATTACTTTTTTTAATATCACCGTAAGATTAAAGCCCCCAAAACGGCCACGTTAAAATACGTTGTAATGAAAGGTTTTCATACTGTAATGCAATTCCACCGCTGCCAGGAAATTATCGGTAGGCGTGGCCAGAGACAGCGCGTGCACAGCGGACCTGTCATTTGATCTGTGCATATCGATTGGTCCACTCTCTGCTATCATTTTTACTGTAATTGCCCAGGGTGTTATTCAATTCGATGCATATATTTTTTATCGCAATATCATACTTAGGTGTATTTGTCGCCAGAAATCGATTATAATTATGTCAAATCCCCCAGGGCAGTGCGGTAGAGGGCAGGGTCGCGCATGAAGACATAGGCTGTTACAAGCAACAAGCGGCGAATTATAGCAGAATGGAATTGCAAAAGCAATAATAATAGCAATCCAGAACAATTTGCAAAGAAAAGGAACAATCAAGTTTGAAAAGTAGCTGCAAAATGGAAAATGAAGGGCTTTGAATTCTGAACAGAGAAGAAAAATATATTGTCGATGCCCGTGGAGAATAAAATTTTTTTCCTATTTTAATTCCAGGGTGGTTACATTGCCACTTCTCGTGCTGCGAAAGGAAAAAAGCGGTTTTGTGTAAATGAAATATCTGCACAAAAAACGATCTGAAGTTGTCAAACGAAAGATGATACAAGGACTTAGTTTGTTGAAAGTTCTTCTGGGTCACAAGACAATTGAATGGAAGCGGTGGGGACTGTGAGGGACGTGGATAAATGCTGCTTCTCTGCAGGAACTATGACAGTTTAACGAACTGGTAAGTGGAGCGGGATGACTACCAGGAGAAAGACTGATATTGATAATGGTTTCAGGACGTTCGATTGCTAAACACACA
This sequence comes from Cepaea hortensis, assembly GCA_963921405.1. Taxonomy (NCBI): domain Eukaryota; kingdom Metazoa; phylum Mollusca; class Gastropoda; order Stylommatophora; family Helicidae; genus Cepaea; species Cepaea hortensis. The sequence goes on along the minus strand of OY992877.1, from coordinate 142,277,444 downwards.
GACGAGACGTCTGTACGGCTGGTTTGTCAACGACGTACTTGGACGATCGAGGAAGCTACGAGTGGTTTATTGATACGAGCTATCATTATCTTAATGTTGAGTGGGACTGTACTCTTGCCGTTGGGTGTAATAAACGTGCTGCATGAAATTGCCAATCTGCATCTACGTTTGATTCCTCCCCCGCTCGCCTGTCTTGTAGGGCGTTCTTGATATACTCCAGTCTAGAGAAATTATACCGCTGCAATTACTATTCCGGCTAATAACGCTAACTATCCTGAGAACAGCAGGCATAAATACAGAAGAGTTAATTCTAAATAATCCCCACACAAGACCCACAACTGTATTTCTTTCTCGGACTCTTAAAATGTCAATACATCAATAATTCACTTCTTATTATAAATATAGGTAAATATAGTCACATAGCAGATGCTATCGTGGGGGTGTTATGTTTTAAACCGTCACATATTCTAGGCTACGATATATGAAGTAGGGCGACCGGTTTCCCTCCACGCCGCATTACCTCCCCAGAAAATTATGAAAATTGTCTCGTATCTATTTGTGTGACGATGGGTTGATCCCACAACGTGCTTGTTGGAAACAGTAATCATAGTCGATGCACATAAAGCCTATAAACCATAATCCTAGTTAATGTACATAAAACCTGTAAACCATAATCCTAGTTAATGTACATATAGCCTAACAAATATACTCCTAGTCTATGTACATAAAGTTTATAAACAATAATCCTAGTCTTTGTACATAAAGTCTATAAACTATAATACTTGTCTATGTACATAAAGTATATTTTTTAAAAGCTAGCTGGAAGTCTTTTACAGGATAGTTAGTTAGTCGACAGATCATCCTCATTGCACTTCGAACCAATCTTAAAGTGCTCGAACTCTCCTCAGTAAATCCCGCAGCGTGTAGCATCTAACGACACCAGTTCTGTGTTTGTTTAATAATCTTCTTTGGCTTCCCGGATAGTGTTCTTGTTTGGCCACAACTCTTTTAATTTGCTGTTTTCACAGTCTGACCATGGTTGTAGATTCACAGTCATCACTTGGTTCTCGCAGTAGTCTTACTTCTCGTAGAGCATTCAGAATGTCAGCCTGGTCCATGGCGCGTCCGCTTTCCACAGTAGGCTCACCTGCAAGCTTGTCAGCCCGCCCATTTCCTTGTACACCCGCATGCCCTGGCACGAAAATGAACCTAATCTTTGCCAGCCAAGGCCGCTTCAGAGACAGCAGCCACTCTTTTCGGATCCACCCCATCTTTATCATCTTGAGCATGCTCATTGAGTCACTAAGGAAACATGCCCTAGTGAATGTTTGTGTCTCGAGCCATGTTATTGCTTTACTTACTGCCATGACTTCCAAAGTCAGGCTACTTGTGGTCAAATCAAAAGCAACAGAATCTCCCTCCAGCCTGAGACGTAAAAGCCCATGAACTTCTCACTCGTAGAACTACCGACCCATCTCTGTAATTGACAACATCACCCTCCACACAATTGTCGAAGATCAAAGCCTGCACTTCCGCCTCCACAGCAGCCGGAATTTCTTGTCTGCATTTTCTGTCTAGTTGGATGCAAACTGAAAATGACGTACAGATATATGTTGGCATTCGTATCCACTCCTCGCCAGGTTATAAGTCCTCAAGTGAACACACCTGTTGAAGAATGCCTTCGGTTTGACCCATCCACGACTTTCCTCTTTTAAACCTGCTGCCATTTACTTTCTTAATTTCACTGAACAGTGGATGTTGTGTGTTTGCGTTGAGTTTGAGGTAGGCACGTGCTCTGCAAATTTGTATTATGTCCTCAATGGTTGGAAATTCAAGAAGGTAGTGCATCGCCGTGCATGATGTATCTCTTGTACATCCAAGAATAATACGCACAGCTTCGATCTGTATCCTTTCCATCCTTTCCATCTGCTTACGGCTGATGGTAAGGATTGCCATCGTATACTCCAAAACATACAGGACCAGACCCTCGTAAAGAAGGCATAAATGGCGCTGCTTACAGTTTTCCGCCGCCATCACCCGCATCGCAGCCAAACCTCGCTTGGCCTTTGTTATCACACGGTCTATGTGCTCATGATAAACAAGACTTCAATCAAAACGTATCCCCAGGTAGTTCATTGCCTGCTTTCTTTCAACCGTCTCTGAACCCAAATTTACAGTTGGCGTTAGAGTGTTGACAATATGGTTATTCAAAGAGAACCATGTCACTGCTGACTTCGTTGGGTTAACCATTTCCCCAGATTCCAAACACCAAGTGCTTATGCGATTTAGTTATGTTTGTAGATCCACAGCAACGGGATGTTGTAGTCAAGCTCAGCATGTATTGGCTGCTTGTGATTTTCTAGGCAATTTTACGTTCATCAGTTTGCCATTGATTTTCGAAATGCCGACGCATCAAAGCATCGAAATCAACGCCCAGCTATCAAATAGCTAAAGGCAACCACATAGCCTTCTGCTGGCTCTTAACCCCAGACTCGGTATGTCTAGAAAATGGGAAATTGCGTTTTACTATCACCTAACCCACAGACGCCGGGAAAATTTAAACTGTTGGTGTCCTCTTGCAGGAAGTTGCAATCAGCCTCAAGTTGGTTTACTTGGCAATTTTAGGTTCAGTAGTTTGCCATTGCTATCTGGAAGAGAAGTCAACATTTAAGCCCAGCTGACCGAGGTGGACACATTAGCCCGCCGTCATCACACAGGAAGTTTAAGCACGAATGCCTTAAACCACTCGCCCAAAAGACACAGGTAATTATCGTAAATTCAGCGGTAACAAACCCTATGAAAGATTCCATGTCACGTCTGAGCTAAGAGAAAAGGGCGTGATCAGGGACAAAGAACACTTATGAGATATACTCATGAGACAAAGAACGCGATGTTGCATTACAAATACACGGAAGTTTGCTTGGTGGGAAATAAGAAAGCAGCTTCGATATTGATCTGGTGTCAATGAACCTGGTTCATTTATGCGGTGGCGGGGAGAGAGAGGAGAGACTTATAGAATACGTTGATGCGGAAACTCGCATTTTGTTTATTTGGTCATAATCACACCGGTCGTTTTTACTCCCCGAGACATTTCTTTATACAATTTTAGACAGGGTGGACCTGGGAGATCCTGGTAGATTTTGAAAAATTCGAATCTGCGACTATGCTAATTACATCCAAGACCACTGGAATGGCAGGCGATAGATGAACTGTACTGTACAGGTCAGCGGGGCCGAATGGATAAGAACGCGAGTTTTTAAACATCCGGTATGCTGATGCCTAGATATGGGGTTGAAACTTTACAACAGACAGTTGAACTAAAACATTTACTTCTCGTCCTTGACGTGGGGATGTAAACTACAATTACCTATGAAGTCGGAGTGGGTTCGCCTGATGGCGAGGGACACTTGTAAAAGGGAAAGCTAATCCATGCGCAAATTCAGTTTTGTGCTACTATAATTAGTGTGTGGATTAATGTGAGTTCAAAGCGAGCAAGCGCCAAAAAAAAAACAAAAAAAAAACGGTTTAATGTTACAGATACATGGTACTGGAGTTAGCGCGTTACAGTTGGCCACACTATTCTGGGATATCATTCGATGAGAAGAGAGGCATTGGAAAACACCGTGAAGACAGACTGGAAATATCAATGGGAAGAGAGACAGAGGCAGACTGAAGGAAATGATGCTTGATGGACTGAGCGGTGGCATGAAGGAATAATACCTGCAGAGTGGATCGAGAACAACGAAGTCCGACATCTATGGAGAGTCATGGACGCCTACTCAGTTGGAAGGGCTCATGATGAAGCTGGACAACACGCGTTGAAATTAGAAATACATTGTTCTGAGAAAAGACGCATTAAAAATAGAGATACACTATCCTGGAAATAGATAGTTTAAAATTAGAGATACATAATACTGGAATAAGACGTAATAAAATTAGAGATACACAAGACTGGAATAAAACGTAGTAAAATTAGAGATACACAATACTGGAATAAGACGCATTAAAATTAGAGATACTCTGAATTAGAGAAACACTACTAGAATGCGACCTATAAGAGATAATTGCACTCGAATAAAATTACAGGTTCACGAAACTGAACAAGCGGAATTATAATTAGAAGTACGCTATTCTGGGATAGGGCGTTTTTAAATTAGAGATTCACTATCGCTCTTGAACTTCCGGTACGCTGATTGATATTCAATCCCTACATCGGAGTTAAGTTGGATTTAAACGTAGACATCTCGGTTAGAAAACATTAGTAAACTATTGAACGTAAGATTGCCAAGAAAATCAAGCTGGGGTTGATCGCAACGTCCTGATGAGGGCATGCAACATTTTAAAAACTACTGAATTTGGACGCTTTAAATACCAATCACACATAAAGTACCCATTCGTCTATACAAATATTGGATTCAAACCGTATTCCCAATTCACATAATGACGTTAAAATGTTCCTTAACTTTTGTACTGTAATAAGACACATTTAAATTATAGAGAGAGTAAGTAAATCAACAAATGCGGAATATTGAATTAGTCAGCTTTTCAATGACATTTTCAGAAGTAACAGAATGGACATTGCGGCTAAGAAGCCTTCGTCAGCACACAGAAGCATAAGACAATGCAATGCAAATTGAGATGCACTATACCGGAATAAGACGCATTAAAATAAAGAACGCGTAGGTATACTATAGTTATTTCTTGACCAAGCCAATCATTAAACATTGATGAATTACTCCCTACATGACAACAATGTCGAGTGTTGGTGGTGGCGCGTGAGGTTACCAACGGACGTATTGTGACATGAGTGACAAAGTGTTGAATGAGTCATGGAAATTACAGGCATGTGGTTGTATTCAGTTATCAACGTGTAATACGTTGCTTGAAATGGATGTGGTTAATTAAAGAAATATATAACTAGATGATGATAAAAGTGTGGAAGATTTTTTAATAGGTGGAAAAATCATCGGATTTGTTAAAGAAACGTAGGGGGAAATGCGAAACTATTAATTGTGATGTTCATAATGCCTGCCTTTGTGTGGGTAGATTGAAGCAGAACATAAGCAATGTGTATAATTAGCCTGAAATACTACAGAGTAGTAAGTGTTGGGTAGCTGGAATATGGGAATTCTATGTTCACATGGCATAAGTATACTAACTTCTTCACTTAAGTCAGCCTTAGCATTTGTTAATCAATAGTGTACTCATCCACAGCGTAGGAAGCACACTGCGTGCTGCTGTGGTCTCGGTGCGAATTCATGCTCTGTATCGATTGTATACTGGTGTGTTGCACCCAAAAATATGTACGCTAAGGGCTAAAAATGTGTACAGCACAGGATACTAATGCAGCTTTAATGGAACATTACTAGGCAACAACTTATAATCTGATCTGCTGTACTCAGTTTAATGTATGCAGATCAGCTCAGCATACGCAGAGGAATGGCAACTACAGGCACTCTTTTGTGTTCTACCATACATATGTGCGCTAGGGGCTAAAAATGTGTGCAGAACAGGACACTGTTGCAGCCTAAATGGGGCGTTACTAGGCAACAACTTATAATCTCGAAGTGAAACTGTAAATGGACCTCATAATTTCATGGTAGACTAAGTCTCATAAAATGGATTACGGAATCATTTTGAAACGTGAATGAATGTTAAATAATACTAGAACAGTGGTTCTCAACATTTTTTGGCCCGTGCCCCCCTTCACCATATTTTCAGAACGTCATTCCCCCCCCCTTTTTCGTATTTCCTACCTAAAAATTCTGCCCCCGCCCCTACACAGTATACGTAATAATGGAAGCTAAATTTAATAGCACACACTAAAACAAGTCTAAATGTCCACATAAAACATGATCTGTGGGTCTACTTACTTTATAAATTGAATTTTAGAAGGGTGAGTGAGACATACAGAACCGTACAGTATGAAGGGGAAAAAGAATATCAAGTAATCGGTACTTGTATTAACGCGACCTTGAAATAATCTTAATTTCCACACACACACACCCCCTCCCCCCCCCCCCCCCCCTTTGGAAACCCTAAAATTCCTTTAAGAAAATTATTTTTTTTATTTTTTTTTTCCAAAGAAAATAAAAATACTTAGCTAACAATGTAAATTTCAAACTCTCCAAACAAGCAAACTAAAAGTCACATGAAACTAAATGAACTAATAATACCAGAAGTCTAGAACACGAAACAAGAGAAGAAGAAAAGGGGTAAGGCAAGCGGATTGGTACAGCTAAACTTTCTCTAGTGCAGTTTGGTTACGTAAATACGGGTCCAGAACTATAATTCCATAATACCAGGAACGTATCGAAACGGGATTTTTCTTTCTTTCTTTCTTTCTTTCTTTCTTTCTTTCTTTCTTATTTACCTATTTATTTACTTATTTCTGTTGTTTCTGAGCTGGAGCGCCATAGGCAAGTGTGGCTAGTGGGCTAGCACAGAATGTGTGTAAATGACTGCGATCACCGTGGGACAAACTCTGGTAAGAACGTTGCTTACATCACAGTTTTGCCAGAGACATTCTCGCTCCTCCGCCAGTTCACCCGTTGTATGCATGGCCATGTCCAGGGTGTCTATATTGCGCCGTGACAACCCCGCTGTATGGGTTGATGACCCATACCTCTCTTTCCAGGACCATGACTTCCTATCTCTTCTGACTAAATCACTATGGGCTTTAATGTGGTCAGAGTATTTCAGTTTCCGTGACATAATCCTGTCTCAAATTATCGGATCTTGTCAAGTGTTACTACTTTAAACGCAGAAGCCACAAACTATAGGCTGCACGATTTATTGCCTATAATATTTCTTGCTTCTGGTCAGGTACATACTGCAGAATGATATATTATATAAAGTGAATAGATTAATTATATTATGATGGAAATACATAACATACATAGTCATTGATACTGTTCCAATGTGCAGCAATGTTATCCCACGTTAATTACAGAGTCTATGTGAAATCTTTCTGTCGGCACAAACCGGTTTTAGATGCCTAATTGCTATTTTTTTATTCTTTGGAGAAAAATAAGGGGGGATGGGAGGATTTGTCACGGCTTCTTCTTGGTCTATGGTGTTGTCCACGTGTACACCAGACATAAGGAAAAATTAAAATAAATCAAACCGGTAGTGTTTCTGGAACCCCAGAATAATTCCTACCTATAGTTAATTACTTGACAAAAGCATTTGCAATATACTTATAAAATCTATTCAGATAATGACAAATGAAAAACCAACAGGACTTGACAATGTAACAGCAGAATAAATAGAAGTGATGAGATAGTGAACCTCGCGCATTATCATAATTGTTTAATAACATACCTAACGGCGGGCTCATGACAGAAGATCTATTTTCAAAATGGGTTTCAGCTGTTACAGTTACAGAAACTAGGCTCTGATAAATGTCTGCTGCATCTGAGTAGTAATATTGTTTTGGTGCCAGTATGTATATCGTAACATTGTAAGACAGGAATGCAAATAGTAAAGAAAGGGCGGCAGATGAATTGTAGGTTCCAGAATTGGTGAACCAGCTAGGTAGAGAACTGATCCTGCAGGATTGTTGTTTCTGTAAGATCAAGAGAGAGAGAGAGAGAGAGAGAGAGAGAGAGAGAGAGAGAGAGAGAGAGAGAGAGAGAGAGAGAGAGAGAGAGAGAACAGTGAGGGGGAGAAGGGGAAGAGAAAGAGAGATAATGTCAATTAACAACAGACGTATCTTTATTCAAATAGATGCGAAGTGTAACAAATTGAATATTATTTCGTATGTTCTATTAAGATGTTCTATTAAGGAAAATATACTGCTGTGAAAATATACCAATAAAAATATATCATTTGCAACGAGAAAAAGAGTATTGAGGTGCTACATAAAATGTGTGCTTTTCTATGGATGTGAAGCGTGGACAATGAGCAAACAGGCTGAAAATCATCTGATTTTTGTGGAAATGTGGTTACTGGAGAAAATGTAAAGAATACCATGGACAGATAGACAAACCAATGTCCAAGTCCTACAAGAAACAAATGAAAACCGTAAACTGATTAGAGAAATTAGACGTAGACAGTCATCATTTTTTTGGTCACGTTATGGGAAGAAATTAATTTGAGAACTTGGTGAAAACTGGCAAGATTGAGGTGAAAAGAACAAGAGGGAGGAAGATAAGTAAATACATGAATGACTTGACCACGTGGCATGGTCGAGACAAGAACACTGAGCTGATCCCCGACTCTGGTATGGCGAGACATGACCGCCCACGCTTACCGGCAAGGCACATGATTATGATGATGATTAAGACGTCGACAGGATGGGAAGGATACGTATGCTCGCTTTTAAAGTTCCGATGCGCTGATGACAGGATAGACGGTTCAACCCCTACATCAGCATGAGATTGAACTTAAACGTTGACTTCTGGTTCAGAAAGCAATGGCAAACTACTGAAAGTACAAATTGCTTAGACATCAAACTGGGGTTACTCGCAACATCCTGCAAAGAACATGTAATGTGGTGTCTTATCTCTACTCCTTTCCTTCACTTATTATAACACTTTTTACTCTACTTCTTTCCTTCACTTATTGTGGCACCGTTTACTCTACTCCTTCCCTCCAATTATTATAACACTTTTTACTGTACTCCTTACCTTCACTTATTATAACACCTTTTACTATACTCCTTTCCTTCACTTATTATAACACTTTGTACTATACTACTTTCCTTCACTTATTATAACACCTTTTACTCTACTCCTTCCCTCCACTTATTATAACACTTTGTACTATACTACTTTCCTTCACTTATTATAACAACTTTTACTATACTCCTTTCCTTCACTTATTATGACACCGTTTACTATACTCCTCCCCTCCACTTATTATAACACCTTTTACTGTACTCCTCCCCTCCACTTATTATAACACTTTTTACTGTATTCCTTTCCTTCACTTATTATAACACCTTTTACTATACTCCTTTCCTTCACTTATTTTGACACCGTTTACTCTACTCCTTCCCTCCAATTATTATAACACTTTTTAATATACTCCTTTCCTTCACTTATTATAACACCTTTTAATATACTCCTTTCCTTCACTTATTATGACACCTTTTACTCTATTCCTTTCCTTCACTTATTATGACACCTTTTACTCTATTCCTTTCCTTCACTTATTATAACACCTTTTACTCTATTCCTTTCCTTCACTTTTGTGACACCTTTTACTCTATTCCTTTCCTTCACTTATTGTGACACCTTTTACTCTATTCCTTTCCTTCACTTTTGTGACACCTTTTACTCTATTCCTTTCCTTCACTTATTGTGACACCTTTTACTCTATTCCTTTCCTTCACCTTTGTGACACCTTTTAGTCTACTCCTGTCCTTCACTTATATTACACCTTGTATAGAGTGTCTGCCTGTCTCCGTGGCGAAGGCTTTACGGACGCGGTTCGTAATCCCGCATACCCGCGTTCGAAACACAGCTGCGCGCGACATTGTCTAATGTCCGCGTGCCTGCAGTTTTCAGTTTTGTCTAACATGCCCATTGAAACAATCACAATATCACATATTTTAGACACCTTGGTTTCATAAGTAATAACAGACAGCTGTTCAAAACGAGATTAGCGATAGCAATGGGGAGATTAAACAGCTTACGTTTATTGCACAACACCGGTAAACACATACAAGAACATATTTTGAGAACATGCACTTTCCTGTGGCAACATCCGGATGTCAGTCATGAACCATGTCGCAATCACTAAAGGAACTTTTGAAAGCTTTTGAACTTAAATGTTCCAGAACATTTTCTTAGTAAATGGTTTGTATCCCATACGAGGGAAAATAAAAATGATTATCAGTGAACTTTAATAACGAAGACACAAACAATAGATTGCAGGATTTATTGCCTGGCAAATTACGCTGCATCTCGTCAGGTACATACTGCAGAAATCAAACAACATAACGTAAAATAATTAGATTGATTGATTGATTGATTGATTTAGGAATCGACATCACAGCATTCGGAGCATTCCCATAAGTGCTCCGTCCCCATCCTCAGCAGCCAGCGAAGAGTTTCAACACTAATAGTACCAGTAGCAATCTGATTATAAGTCCGTCTCGCCTTTCCTTTGAGCGTTGAGCGTCGGCCAGATCCCTTCGTCACTCCTCGTTGTCTCATTCTTGCCAGACCATGGTAATCCATTTGCTCCTCCGAGGTGTGCACGTGCTCCCACAAGGCCGCAACCACGTCTGCCTTGTCATGTATCAATACTCCACCAAGTTCTGCAGAGCCAGCCAATCTGTCCGCCTGTTCATTTTCCAGCACACCGGCATGCCCCGGAGAAAAGATCCAGCCGATGCTTGTCACCCGTGACCTCCGAAGCGAAGCAAGCCACTCCGCGCGAAGTCTGCCCGTCCTCACCCTCGTCATCATGCTTTCTGAGTCAGTTACAATCACGATGTGTGTGTGTGTGTGTCGTATTCTCCATCCAGCGGAGAGCCGCAGTGACTGCCTCCACTTCCATTCTTAAGCTGGATGTTGTGGTATCATATGCCAGGTTCTCCTGCCCCAAACATCGGCCATTAGCTTTGGCTATGAACCCCCAGCCACTTCTCTCACCTCTTGACACCGAACCATCTGTGTAGATAATCACATCACTCGAGTGAGCATTGTCCTGAATTAGTTGCTGGATTTCCACTTCCGTGGCCCCTGCTGGCCACTCCCTGCACTCCCGGCTTAATGTGATTATAACTGCACAAGTCTGACTGCTCCGCTGGCATTCTGACCCACTCCTCTCCACGCCTAATGTTCTCCAAGGGGCACACCTGTCTGATCGTATCCTCCGCCTGATAAATAATTAGCTAAATCCTTCAAGCAGAAATATATACACATGTTCGCACAGTAATTTCAATTGTCTACCACGGATATTGCCGTGCTCCCTGGCCTAGGCGTTAAACGACTTTCTCCGTAATCCCGTTCATCCAAGTGGAGTAACGCAGCGCGCGAGAATTGGGAGCGGTTCTCGTCGCGTTGGTAACTTACGGGAAAAGTGAGCCGGCGACCTAGAAAGCAATGGCAAACTACTGAGCGTAATCTTGCCAAGAAATCAACGACAGCTGAAAATGCTGGTGTTGACGGCGATGTCCTGTAAAGGATATGTGAAGAAGAAAAAACGATGGATACTACCAGTTGACTGTTTGTATCTCATAAGGGAAAAACAAGAGGATATTATAAGTGAACTGTTTGCATCCTCATGCGAGAAAAATCAAAAAAAAAAAAAACCAGGATTATTATAAGTTAACTGTTTGTATCCAATGCAAGAAAAAAAAAAAGAAAAAAAAAGAGGATATTATCAGTGATCTGTGTGTATCCCATGCAACTGTTAAAGAAAAGTAGAAGACACCTTCAGCGGGCACGTTAGCGAAGTTGCCAGGGAACTGCGCTAATAATTTCATGAGCGCGATCGGAGGAGGGTTCGGAACCTGGGCTCGTTGTCTGCAAAGTGACGGAAAGATTGGCCATCTATTCCTCCGTGCATTCAGGCCTGCAATGTGTAATGGCCCTATCACATAGAAGACTTGTTGCAGGAAATTGCTTCAGGACAGAAAAGACTAAGAGAATATTATCAGTTAACTGTTTGTACCCCATACGAGAGGGGGGAAAAAATAGGATATTATCAATGATCTGTTTGTATCCCATGCGACTGTTAAGGAAAAGTAAAAGACACCTTCAGCGGGCACCAGCGGGTGTAGGCGTTCATGGTTCTCCACAGATCTCGGTCTTTGGTGTTTTGGATTAACTCTGCTGATGATATTCCTTCATGCCACCGTCTCAATCCATCCAGCATCATTACTCTTGGTCTGCATCTGCCTCATTTCCCTTCGATCTTTCCAGTTGTAACGATGTTCCCCAATGCCTCTCTTCTCATCACATGGCCGACGAAAGCTGTAGGTCTTTTTCTTATTGTTGGATATAATGGTCTAGTTTCATTGGTCTGTTTCAAGCAATCAATGTTAGTTACTTTGGCAGTCCGAAGAATTCGCAAAATTCGTCTTAGCTTAGGAACCACATCTCTATTGCTTCTGATTTCTTGTTAATTTGTTCATTTACAAATAGTAATTTAATGTTGTGTTTCTTTAAGTGACTCCCTTCCACAACCTGATGCGCATTAAGTGTGTAGTGTCAATCCCATACTTGTACAAACCAATCGGCAGTCGACGGGTGAAGCGGCCAATGTTACGTCAATCATCTTTTAATTACAGAACATTTCCTGGTTAACATTTTAGTCTGGGGCCACTAGGTGATCAGTTAAATGTTGAATGGGACGCAGAGGTGTTTCCAAGGCACCAGGGCCGGGTTATATACTGGCCAAGACCTATTGACGCGTCCTCGTCGAGCGTCCTGGGCAACAGGTGCCTTCGGGGTCCTGGCTAAAGTCAGTAGGATCGCCGATTCCTCCGAAATCGGAGAGTCTGCCTGTACGGCGAGGAACCACCAGTCTGCACACCAATAAGCCAGATATGGGACAACGGATACTCACGCAAACCTCAGGTCCTGTATGACATCACACTGATGTTGGACAACAGGATGCCTTCATCAGACATACAGGACTTCGCGTTGGAGCTCAAGCCAACGAACGCAAGCAAGCAAGCAAATGTTGAATAATCTCCGCCTCAGATAGGATTTGAACACATTCCCACCGGCCGGCAGTCAAGCCTACTAACCCCCGCGCTGCTGCGGCTGTCTCCTGCAACTATGACTCTTAGATGGATTAACAGATTTAAATGTCAGCGGAGAAACAGATCAAGTCATAAATGCGACAATTTCATAAACGCGATCATCATTAATAACGTATTAAAAATTGATGAAACGGAAAGAACAACAAACAGATCTATCCAGCAAGAACTCAACATTGAAGAAGATTGGTTATTAACGCAAATAAAAATGAGGACAATGAAATGTTTTTGACATGCAAAAATATACAAATGTCTAGAAAGGATAATTATGTAAGGAAGTTTATCGGGGAGGCGGAGAAGAAGGGGGGCATACTGTAGATGGATTCAAGATGTGATAATTATCAAATGGCAGCAACAGAGGCAATGATCTGGTTTGTGATAGAGGGACATTTAAAAATATTATGTTAGGGGTGAAGTTTTGCACAAGACAAGCTACTGTATGAACGAAATAATAATCATCATTCTTATGTGCCACGCCAGTAGGCGTGCATAAGCATGATACGCGATCTCACAAAACGTCTAGATTCTGGGATCTGTCCTGAGGTTTTTACTATTTATTTTTTTTTAATTTTTCTTTTCTCCCTGTTACACTAACTGGTCAAAACATTTAATAATTTATCTCTTTCTCTTCTTGTTACTCTTTTCCAGCTAATATTTCCAGCTATCGCTAAATTGTCATGTTAATTTCTCTACAAAAGAGACCTCCCCCCAAACAACCTTCAATGTCCACACCTAATTTGTCTATTCCGTTTGTTTATAGAAGCACTGCTTCCTCTGCTTTTCTCTCAATCCGTTATATTCCTGGCATTTTCCCAAGAAATTACATTCCCTAATGCCGCCCGATTCTCTTGGCATTGTATTAATTTTGTCGTTCGTCTGATATTTCTATTTTTGGATGTGATTGCATTGTGTCTGATTACAGCTCAGGTGCGATATTTGCACCTTTCGGCCGGCACATCCGACTTCTTAGAGCGTTTGTTAACCGGGTTAATCTTCCCGGAAGATTCTCTTGGTATCTTCTTTTTCTTCATGATCGTTCCTGATTCCCATGGTATGTAAATTGCGGTAGCTGATTTACTTGTCTAGAAGAGAAGATGTGGTAGTATTAATTATGATCTTAAAAGAAATAGACAGTGAGAATCACCAGTGAGCAGATCACTGGACCTGGCAGGACATTGTCATATGCCGATGATGTTTTAGTGTATCGTCAGGGTAAGGATAGAGAGGAGGTTGCTGTGGAACTACAAACCGAACTCAATCGCATAAGTACTTGGTGTGATGAAGCTGGGGCAATGGTCAACCCAACAAAGGCAACAGTGACTTGGTTCTCGTTGAATAATCATATTGTCAACAATCCAACACCAACTGTAATGCTGTGTTCAGAGACGGTGGAAAGAACGCAGGCAATGAATTACCTGGGGATACGGTTTGATCGAAGCCTTGCTTATAATGTGCACATAGACCAGGTGATAACAAAGGCCAAGCGGGGTTTGGCAGCGATGCGGGTGATGGCGGCAGCAAACTGTGAGCAGCGCCATCTATGTCTTCTGTACGAGGGGCTGGTCATGTCTGTTTTGGAGTATGCAATGGCAATCTTGACTCTCAGCCATAAGCAGATAGAAAGGATGGAAAGGATACAGAATGAAGCTATGCGCATTATTCTTGGATGTACAAGAGATACAGCATGCAGGGCGATGCGCTACCTTCTTGATTTTCCAACCATTGAAGAGAGAATACAAGTTTGCAGGGCACGCGCCTACCTCAGAATTAACGCAAACACACAACATCCACTGCATAGTGAAATTAGGAAGGTGAAGGGCAGCAGGTTAAAAAGAGGACGGTCGTGGATGGGTCAAGCCGAAGACATTCTTCAACAGGTGTGTTCACTTGAGGACTTAGAACCTGGCGAGGAGTGGGTGCAAGTGCCAACAGACTTCTGCACATCCTTTTCAGTTTGCATCCAACTAGATAGAAAATGCAGACAAGAAAATCCGGCTGCTGTTGAGGCTGAAGTACAAGCGTTGATTTTCGAGAATTCGCTAGACGGTGACGCGGTCATCTACACAGATGGGTCGGTCGTCCGACATGTGAGAAGCTCATGGGCCTTTACAGCTCGGGCCGGAGGGAGAATTGTGAAGGAGGACTCTGGTGCTTTCACTGAAACCACAAGTAGCCTGACCATGGAAGTCATGGCAGTAAGTAAAGCAATAACATGGATCGAGACACAAACATTCACTAGGGCTTGTTTCCTTAGCGACTCAATGAACATGATCAAGAGGATAGAGGAGGGGTCGATCCGAAGAGAATGGTTGCTGCCTCTAAAGCGGTCTCGGCTGGCAAAGATTAGTTTCATCTTCGTGCCAGGGCATGCGGGAGTACAAGGAAATGAGCGGGCTGACAAGCTCGCAGGTGAGGCTACTGTGGAGGGCGGACGCGCCATGGACCAGGCTGACATTCTGAATGCTCTACGTGAAGTGAGACTTTTGCGAGAACCAAGTGATGACTGTGAATCTACAACAATGGCCAGACTGCGAGAGCAGCAAATTAAAAGAGGGGTGGCCAAACAAGAACACTACGCAGGAAGCCAAAGAAGATTGATAAACCAACACAGAACTGGCGTCGTTAGCCGCTACACGCTGCGGGATTTGCTGAGGAGGGGATCCGAGCACTTATGGACTGAATGGTTCGATGTGCAACGAGGATGATCTGTCGACTAACTAACTAACTAACAGGTTGAATTGCTGTAAAGTTGTAAGAATGTAAAGAATGTAAATCTGTAAATATGAGTCGAAATCTTGCAGCAAGTTCTTTGCAGAACATCTATATAATCAGAACACGCATTTGATGCCCCGTATATCTTTATTGTCGTTTGCCAACCTTCCTAGTAGTCTACTGCTGGCTCTTCCCTCAGAAACCACGACTTCCAGTGATAATCTTTCCCAGCAACTGAAACGTTTAACGTCGCCAAAGTATTACAGTTTACGAAACTGTTCATGAGCTTCTTTTCTACGCTGTTCAAATCTGGTGTAAATGTCAGTATTTACATTCTCATTGATCCATGATATTCTAAGGATGTTTCTGTAACATTAGCAGGTGTGTTAGCGTGATCGCTAGTGGGCAACGCTGATAATGTTATGAGCGTGGTCGGAGTTCAAACCCGATATTGTAAGACTACGTTCACTACCCCTGTGCCACAAACGCATACAAACGTGAGGTAAGACAGTGTTTGTGTACGTGAGGTATAGACAGATGAGATATTACGAAAGAGAGGGAGATAAAGGTTAATATTCTGAGACTAGACCATATCACGCATTTCGCTTGAGTGAGAATTATTAAAGCTAAGCCGAAGTTTAATTATACGTGCAGAGGGACCTCCTTCCTAGCTCAGAGCAGAACAAAGATTCTTAATATCTTAACTCCAGAAGGTTAGTTAGTTTCATGACCTTTCACGGGTCGTCGCATTCAACCCCAGCAATTACTGACTGTTTGTGATTATATACGCAATTTTACGTTCACTAGTTTGCCAGTTCTTTTTGAACTATTAGTATTGGGATCTTCGCTGGTTGTTGGAGATGAGGACAAAATGCATGTGAGAATATATTGAGTGCTTTGATGTCGGTTCTTAACTCAATTACACTCTGGACGCCCGACACTCATACCATTGTGAACATCAGCGCAAAGCGACTTGCTCCTATAAACCATGTGGCTGACTTCGAGACCGGTATGTCGGGATTGAAAAGCTGCATTCTAAACCCCAAAGCAACGGACGACGACAGCTCCAAATAAACTGATCTATACGCTGAGAGGTAACCCTCTGACACAGCCTTTGAAAAGATGCGTTAAATGTGCTATAAATATGACACAACATGGGAAAAGATGCGTTAAATGAGCTATATCTTTGACACAACCTGGGAAATTATGCGTTAAGTGTGCTATATCTTTGACACAACCTAGAAAAAGATGCCAGACATGTGCTATATCTCTGACACAAACTGGGAAAAGATGCGTTAAATGTGCTATATCTTTGACACAACCTAGGAAAAGATGCACTACATGTGCTATATCTCTGACACAAGCTGGGATAAAATGCGTTAAATATGCCATCATTCTTTACAGGATGCACGATATCTCACTACTGACTGACAATTGTATTCGAGCGCTGAGTTAAACGCCTCAATAATATTTCATAAAACCTCACGTATATAATGACAGCAAAAACGGCAGCACGATGTGAAAACAAATTGAGTAACTGTCCCGGTTTTCCAGCCAATACAACACTCAATGAGAGAGAACCGCGTTCCCTTCACCTCATCAGATCTTTCTGTGCATGAAAATTATGAGATCAATGGCAGATGAACTAGACTGAGCACTAACGGCTATAATGTAAATAACCTTACATCTCACCATGACACCCGTTTTAACGGTAACCTTAGATCTCTTCATGGCACCCGTTTTAACGGCGAAAATCGAACTAAAATTACAGCAAATTTGGAATGATGGCGGAAGGTATCTCAGACAAAGGATTCGCAGTTGACAGCAAGGGACCAATAATAGAGCTTGCGTAAAATATATCCTCGCGCAATAATTTCATGTTCTTATTCGCTAAAATACCAAGGCGGCTTCGCTTCGGGCTGGCACGCTGGTGCTCAGTCTTACTAAGAGTGGTTTGTTTGGTAAGTGTTTAGGTAATACAAGTACGTAATTCCACAGCATGCACGTAATTAAGAGAGTGCTTTTTCTCATTTTAAAAACATAGAATGTCTTAACTGGACGTTGCAATCCACCACCGTAGGCCATGTGTTCGAATAATCTTCAATTAAGGACATTTTCCCCTTTGATCTGGGTATCCAGGTCCATCCAAGCTAAAATGGATCCCAAGAAATGTTCTGGATAATAAAGGCCATCGGCGTGATATTGACCACATCTTTATCCATCGAGAGCAGACTGATCTAAATATTTGGAGCTAGAACCATATAAGGGTGTATTTTTAATGACTGTGCAGTGTTTGAAAATATTGCCTGTCCAAGTTTTGTATTTACCTATTATGTTGCATGCACTTTACATAGGGTGAATACAAAACTTGGATCGGCAATATTTACAAACACTGCAGTCATTAAAAATACACCCAAATATCACGAGTCATGATAATTGTTCCTTTACTTTACATGACGTATAGTGATTGATGGGATTGCCTACCTGGGGTTGTTGTTGACCACAAGGTCCGGTAAAGTGGTTTGACATTGCTTTCTGCTCCCCCGCTGCCCACATCATTGTGAAAATAAACGCAAAGTGATCTGCTCACAAATCGTCTGACGGCTGACATCGAACCCGCTTTGTCGGGATTATAAAACTGCGTTCACGACCCCCCCCCCCCCCCCCAAGCTCATGCCCCTACCTCGCCCATATAATCTAACCGCCGAGAAATTAAGCAATAGTGGAGAAATCAAACGCCGCCACAATAACCCAACCAGCTCTTTTGTAACAACAAACGTCTTATTATCAAATCGCCATAAAGCTATCCTATTTATATCACTTGATCTCGGTGCTCTGTGACATCTTCATTTCTGTTTTATTAGGGATTTTCAACATAACCCCGCCGCCACCCAAAAGTGCTTGATTACACTTTTGAATGTAACTGGAAAGAAACATAACATATAGCCTACTCAATCCTGCACGAGCGATGGTTCCCAAGATCCCTTGATCTGTGATCCCAATTTAAGCACGCATATAAATAAACATAAACAGCCTAAACCTCCTCGTAGCTATTAAGTCTGTTGCAAAATTGAAAACCTTCCCACCCCTTGCAATATCTCTGTCAGCCACCAGGGGTCGGCGCTCCCAATTATTTGAACCACTGACTTAGAATAACCATTATATTATGAATGCTGCTGTAAGCAAAACGAATCCAATTTATATTTACTTTAATCCATCATTATCTAGTGAAGGCATTTCGCAACTTGTGAGGATGTTCACATTAACAGCTTTGTAGAAATGTTAATAAAGTTCACGTAACAATCACATCTTTTTTGCAAGACGCTAATAAAGAAAGTTACAAATTGTGCAATTTATTGTCAGTTTATGCCACCTGGGTGTAACTGTGCGTGTGAGTACATGTGGTAGATGGGATTATACATCTATCTATCTATCTATCTATCTATCTATCTATCTATCTATCTATCTATCTATCTATCTATCTATCTATCTATCTAATCTATCTATCTATCTATCTATCTATCGATCGATCGATCGATCGATCGATCGATCGATCGATCGATCGATCGATCTATCTATCTATCTATCTATCTATCTATCTATCTATCTATCTATCTATCTATCTATCTATCTATTTATCTATCCGTCCATCCGTCCTTCTGTTGTCTGTCTGTCTGTCTGTCTGTCTGTCTGGCTGTCTATCTATCTGTCTAACTGTCAGTCTGTCTGTCTGTTTGATTGTATGTCTGTCTATCGGCCGGCCGGTCGTTCGGTCGGTCGGTTGATCTGTTGTTCGGTAGGTCTGTCTGTACGTCTGTCTATCTGTCTGTTCCCCCTCTCTCACCTCTGTTTTTGTCTCTCTCTATCTTTGTCTCTCTGTCTCTCTCTGTGACTGTCTCTCTGTCTCTGTCCCTCTCTCTTTCTCTCTCTGTCTCTCTCTCTCTCTC
>OY992877.1:142243064-142255564 GCA_963921405.1 Cepaea hortensis | reverse complement strand
ATTGGCTTCTCGTTCGGAAAACAATGGCAAACTACTGAATGTAAAATTAATTAGTAAATGACAAACAGCCAATTGGCTGGGGATGAATACAACGTGCTGCAAAGTCTCGTACAAGCAATTTTAAAGTTTTAACCTTTTTTTTTCTTCTGCTTCTACCAGCTCCAAACCAAACTTATGAATGTTTCTATGTTCTGAAGCAAGAGTAGTTCCTTTACAGATATTATAGTTAATTTTTGGTATAACCTCATAGTTGCGTATCTATTACAGGACGTTGCAGTCAACGCCAGCTTTTTTGGCTGTTTGCTATTTCTTGGCAAGTTTACGTTTAGTAGCTTGCCATTGCTATCGGAACGACCGGAACTCGTATCATTGTATGAAAACCAACGCAAGGCGGTTTGCTGCCAAATCGCCCGCAGCTTTATAACCTAATAAACCTTCATATAAAACGGAATTAATGTGTGAAATTGTAAGATTCATTTGCTGCGCAACTTTCCTTGCCTTAGAAATTGTAATTTAAAGATGTTGGATAGAGCTAGAGTTGCGTGTGGTTAAAAACAGAATCATCTCGTCAGATGAGGATTCAATCTAGGCCACATATCTGGTCAGCTTTAACTCTGCCCGTTATATATCATAGATCCTATGTGAGATGCTCCACATCTGACCACTGTCCAGTTGATGAATGCTTGAGTGGGATGATATGTAACCACAGTGAACTGTTTTATGTAACCTTATGTATGTAGACAATGAAACAAGAAGCTGGCACACCAAGCGCTTCAGCGTTCCGACAAAATTCTTCCCTATTATTTTGCAACATCACTACGGAATGGAAAACAAAAAAATTAAACAGAGAAATTATCCAAAATAACCAAACAACGAGAAAGAACAAATAAATACAACAAATTTTCGCTATGTGACGTCACGGTATAAATAATAGTGAATAGAGATAAACAGAATCGGAACATCATGCACAACAACAATGCTTTTACATATATAAAGTAGATAATATAGTGGTTTACAAAGCCCAACAAAACCAACTGAAAAAATGAACATGAAAGTCATCGATACAAAAATGTATGTAAACGCTACAATGCATGGACAATTAAAAGAATTCATCAATGCCTTCATCATGAGTGGTACACACTTCAAAGTATCTCCAAACATATGTACCAGATTCTCAAGATGTCGACATGTTCACAATTGAATACTTTGCCATCAGTAGTACACCTTTTGTGTTGAATCTGTTCTTGTCTGAACATGGCAATTCTGGGACAGACGCTGCTCGTCTTAAAAACAGGACAATTCGTACGTTCTGAAAGGTTTTCCTATACCACGCGTGTCTGTCGCCTCTTCCATTCTTCCTCCTCCATTTTCATCAGCTTTTCATCATCATCACCATCTTCTTCTTCTTCTTCTTCTTCTTCTTCTTCTTCTTCTTCTTCTTCTTCTTCTTCTTCTTCTTCTTCTTCTTCTTCTTCTTCTTCTTCTTCTTCTTCTTCTTCTTCTTCTTCTTCTTCTTCTTCTTCTTCTTCTTCTTCTTCTTCTTCTTCTTCTTCTTCTTCTTCTTCTTCTTCTTCTTCTTCTGCTCTGTTGCTGCAGCTGGTGCTCTTTCTTTCTCCCCCCCCCCGCCCCTTTTTTTCTGCTCCTCCTACTAACCACACCACATTCCTTGTCTCCATTCGTCGACCATTCCTCCTGTGACTTCACATAGATCAACAACAAACTGCTTCCATATTGCTCGGTTTTCACATTTTAAATGATATCCTGAGCTCTGTTTTTCTTTTTCATTTTCAAATTCCACAAAAACACAGCGTCTGTCGTGTAATGTTCATTCTACTTTTTTTTTTCCTTCACAAAAACCAAACGTAGAAAACAATGTTTTGCAGCAAGCTTCCATTTGTAATTCTCACATTCTCTTTTCTTAACCCATTTTATATCCTAGTAATAGCACATCGCAATTGCTTCATTTGTATCTGTTCAATGATACCCGAAGGAGTCTATTCATTATGTACCAAACAATTTTTCATATGTTGATCGGTTACTGTTTGCTTGAGTGGCTAGTATGCATGCCCGCCGGCCCGAAGGTTATTTATTCGAATCCATATCCAGGCGGAGTTTTCCTAAATTGACCTGGATCCAGGGTCAACCCAGTAAAAAATGGATACCGGGAAAATTCGTGGAAAGTAAAGACGACTGGCGTGATACTGACATCATCACTTGTCGAATGATTTATCTACTAACATACGATGCTAGCACCATATACCCAAACCTTTTCTAAGCGTCAAAAGCCTTACTTTTTCTTTACTTTCTCTGGACAAATTCCTTTCAAAGTTGTATTTCCCAATGGTTTGATTACTTTTATAATAATTATGCCTGGCTAGAGGCCTTGTATAGATCTTTAACATTAGGGACTTGCACACGATACCTTCTATCTGTCAACATTATCCGAGACGTTTAGGTGTCAGATCTCACATTGTAACTTAATATAGGGATGGCTCTATACCAGCGTGATTTTGTTACTGTAGTAGGGCTTTTGAACAATTTAGTCCTTGGATTATCTGGACTGGGAAGAAGAAAACTACTCACATTTGACAAAACACAAACATCTAAGAAAACTGGCTCATAGACAGCATGGTGTCCAGGACATTGACCTACTGTGACCATATTAAACATCACAGTGGGTTTGATAGAATCCTGATGGAAAGCATGGTTCCTGGAGGAAGCGCTGGGGTCGACCTACACGAAAGGAGGCACAGGACATTGCGGACACCGTCGGGGTACACGAAACAAGGGAACTGGCCAGGGATGCAACAACTTTTAGGCGGCCCTTGATGAGGGCGACGTTCTGCAAAAGAGCTGCTACATGATGTTGATGAGAATGAATAAATTGTTGCTGTGTTGATCCTATTAAACATGAACCATTTCTGCCCCAGTTAGTTATAATTTTAAAATAATAACACTGTTAGTCTGAAGGTGATAAATAAATCACTTTGTGATACTGAATGCGCTATCGTGGCTCCCTAAACGTAAACCTTACACATTCACCCTCAGGTCGGACACACTGACCTCTCAGCGGTGCATAATTAGGTTTTGCCTCCTCCCCTGCAAAGTGGAACCAGGAGCTTGCAGAAGAAATCATAACTATTGTGTTTCAAAGAAAGTTGAAACTTTCTCAAACAGAAGAGTTCAACAGATCAAGAGAAACACAAATAAATCACAGAGTTAGTAGTTTACTCCTATTTGTCATAGTGGGATACATAATTCAGCTAATCCCAGTCTCTATAAACAATTCTATTTATTTATGTGGAGAGACGTGGTTGAGAGATTACAGTGTCACCTCAATCTCAGAGGATAGCTCGGTCGCATCTCAAAGTTTTCTGGAATTTATTATAAAATTTCAGTGTCATATAGTTGTCATTATTTGACTGTCACATAGGCATCTGTTAGTTTAGTACTTCTTGCTATCCTTAGTCTTTTTCATCATAGGACTCTCGTGAAGTCGCAATGTTCAAACTAAAAAGGATTTAACTTGTATCTATTCCCGTCCGGTCAACAACAACCAGTTCTTTCAAATTACATTCAAACTGGCTCCCAACCTTTCCTCTAGACGCACGCTAGGTTACATAATCAGGATTTGATAATCACATGTGTTCTTTGATCTTTGTCTCCGTCTGTTTGTTCAAAATAACGAAATAATCTTATAATAAAAGCTGGTGAAGTTCATAACGTTGACAAGTACTCTTGTTCTTTCTTATCACCCATGCATTGTTATGACGACTTCTGCTAACAACTACACTGGGAAATGTAAAATGGTAAGGGATACGGCTAAAGCCATAAAGTAACCGATAAGGACCACATTTATGCAGGGTACTCACTGGTATTGGCATACGTGGAAAGAACTGTATTACATGACATTCTAAACTAAAAATAAAAATCTTACCCAGAGAAACACTAAAAATTCGAACCACTTTTTCATATGATATTATGTTGGCTTCTTCATCTTCTTCTTTTTCTTCTTCTTCGCCTTCTTCTCTTCCCATATTTACACCTGAGAGGTTTTAAGAGGAGTGTAATTATCTCCTTTACGCTCTTTCTAATGATCTTTGCAGATTGGTATTCACTTCTCTAAGGTTCTTGATGCCATCACTCCATCTTTTACGTGATCTTTCCCTTGCTCTGTATCTATTATATTTCTTCAAGATGGATCTGTGTGGCACTTGGTACTAGGGAATTATTGTGAGGTGGCTATACCATGTAATCTGTTGTTCTTTAACGAAGTCATGATTGGTTTCAGATCTAACTGTCATCTAACTTCCTGACTCCCAATTCCATCTCTCACGGTTACTCCTGCACCTCTTTTAATGTAAGATATTTCGTCTTATCAGAACATGAGATTTTGAACTCAATAGTTCATGTAAGCGTCGGCAAAGACACTAAACACGGAAAACACAAAAACGCAATGAAATGTGTCATCAACATTATATATAAACATGAAATATTATTTGGGTGTCTACAACCAAAGGATAGCATAATATTAGTGTGACAAAAGAGCATAATTAATGCATATACAGAATATTAAGAAAAGCTGTATGATAATTAGATGCCTAATGGAAGTATTCAAGACAATGATAAAATACCACCAATAACTCCTGCAGAAGCTGAGGACTCACTACATTACTTGAAGAAACAACACAGGAAAGGCATCCACACCCGGTAACATTACGTTGGAGGAAATTAAGACTTTGGGAGATGCTGGATACGAAATATTAAATAAGTTTCAGAAATGCATCTATAATTATAGAAGGTACATTCCCAATTATCTTTTATAACCCATATTAATTATTATGCCAAAGAACCCAGATGCTTCAGAATATTAATTCTTATACGTCAAATATGGCAAATCTGTTACTGAGAATAATTATGAAAATACTCAGAAACAAGATTAAATAAATTTAATTTTTAAAAAAATGAGTGATGAATAATGTGAATTTGTAGAGGGCACAATAATGTCATATTCATTGTCAGGACACAATTAGAAAGGGCTGTATAAGTAACGACATATCTGTAGTAATGGTTCACATATTGCACAAAGATGTCGAGGGTGTGAAACATGAGGATAATAATCAAACTACGAGAACAATTAAACATTGAATGCAAAGATTTGCGAATAATAAAGGATATATACATCGCAATAAACAACAGCTATACGAACTAACAACTATATAGGTACATGTCAGTTGCATTAAAGAAAGGTTTAGACAAGAATGCATACTGTCCTTTCATTTGTGTTCATTATACAGAGAGCATATAATGAGCTTTAAAAATATGCCAAGTATAGCGCTTGGCGGACATAATATAAATAACTTACGTTATTCTAATGACACCGTCTTGACAGCAACAAATCAGAAGGAATTACAGCAAGTGATAGATGCCGTGGTCGAAGAAAATGAAAACATTGGGCCTGAGCTTGAATAATAGGAGGACTGAAGTAGCCTTGTTTCTTAGTCATCTCATAATTATTCACAGTAACATCTTTGAGAGGAGTAATCAAAGATATGGATAATTCCTAAATGTATAATTAAAGCCAACAGTATTAAATAGGGGCAAGTAAAGAAATGGAAAAATCTAGGAACGCTGATAACATTAGATAAATGTTGCGTCACAGACATAAAGAAAATAATTGGACAAGCAAACACTGTTTTTATAATATAAAGAACATAGTATGGAATAAATTACTTTCATTTGAGGTTAGAATACAAATGATTGCATATCACATATAAATAGTTTGAATATAAGACTGCGAATCTGAGACAGATAGTAAATTCGCATAAAAATATGCTAACGCCTCAGAAATCTAGTTTTACTTAACTGATTCAGTGCCAAAGGATAATACAACGCCAAATATGACCCCCTATTTGTACAGAAGGACGATATATTGCCATACAAGGTCATCGTATTATTTGTTTTGTGTTGTTTATTTCCCCTATTTCAATGCTCAGTTAACGGAAATGTACATTATAATACTGTTTTTGTTGCTTTTTTTTTTTTTTTTAATTGTGTACCATGTTTGGTCCACACCTAATTGTTGTTTAGCACTGAATCAGCTAAGAATGTTAAAAATGTCTTGGACAGCCAAAATGACTCATCTATCTATTTTGAAAGGGGCTAAGCCACACAGACAATTTATCACAACAACAGAAAAGTGCTGTCTTCGTGATTTAACCACATAACAAGAAGAGAAAAATGTAAAGCTCTGACAACTGGAAACATTTATGGAATGAGAGATATAGGAGGACATTCATTCATTCATTCATTCATTCATTCAATAGCATGTCCTTTGCAGAACCTCGCTCCCATAACAACCTTCCGGAAAACCTCTCGATCATAAGCAAGATGTCCCGCGTCTGATACACCCATCTGGAGATCATCCGCCACATCCTGCACCCATCTTCTCTTTGGCCTTCCTCTTCCTCTCTTCCCAGGCATATACCCTTCCATTATTGCTCTCTCCAAACTTTCGTGACGTTTCAAGTGACCAAAATATTTCAATTTTCTTTGTTTTATCGTCTTTAATAGCCAACCCTCCTCAATATTCAACTCTTGATGTATGGATGCATTTGTTCTTTTCTTTACCCAAGATATTCTTAGAACTCGCCTATAACATTTATATTCAAAGGCGTTTATGCGCTGATCAGCTTGTTTAGTAAGTGTCCATGTCTCACAGGCGTATAGGAGGACAACGAAATAAAATTCTTAACTGAATTTGGTCATTATGCTGAAAGGTTTCAGTGCATGAAATGATACTGTTGGATATCGCAGAATATAGAGAAGCATGATCGCGCACACCAGCCTGCAAGGTTAGTTAAAGTTAGTTGCATATCTTTACAGGACATCGCAGTCGACCCCATCATTTTTTAGCTGTGATTTCTTGGTCAAGTTTACGTTTAGTAGTTTGCCATTACTTTATGAACGACCGGAACTCATACCATTGAATGAAAATACAAACTCAAGCTGGTCTGCTTCTAAATCGCCAGTAGCTGTGTTTCGAACTCGGTATGCGGGATTACGAATTGCAATCGTAAACCTTTCGCCACGGAGTGTACAAGGTACTTTATATGCATGCTTGTGTGTGTGTTTATGTGTGTGTGTATATATATATATATATATATATATATATATATATATCTGTGTGTGTGTGTGTGTGTGTGTGTGTGTGTGTGTGTGTGTGTGTGAATTAATTCCTAATCATATATTTATTTATTTTGCATTTCGCTAATAACTTCATCAAAGACGATTTTATTTTACAATATTAATTTACGAGCCATGTCTGTTTTCTGATTAACTTTAAACCTGTTCACAAAACGAAGAACTATAGTTCTGGTAAAGTACGCACGAACAGGATAACAAAAATAAGTTAATAGTGGATACAAAATATTTCAAGCATAAATTTGCCGATAGAACGCCATGTCTTTGCCACGTATTTGAGACGTTTAGAAAAAGAAAAGAACGAAACCTGCATTAATTATTTGTAAACATTAATACAATTCTATAAAGCCGCTTTCAATATTTTATTTGTAAAAAAGATTTATAAAACAAGCAGTTTTTACGAGAAGATATATCTAAGCAAGGACAGGATGGCATCGTACATGCATTAGTTATTGCGAACGTTGACTTCCTGAAATCATTTATTTATGTATATGAGTGTTTATTTGATATTTATTTAATTATTTATGTCATTAGGATGGGCACAGTGCTGTATAATTAAAGTATACACTTCTTTAATTCTCCATTTCTCTTTACTTGTCTAGTGTGTTCATTTTTGCATCTACGTCTATGGTTCATTCAAAATGTATGATTACCATTACATGAAAACAAGAACATGCAAATATTCCTAACTGCAGAGAACTCAAGAATAAGACAACCTGTAATAAGATATTTAGAGCCTGGTTACTGGGTAGGGTTATTATTAGTGTCTGATTACATTGAAGAATCAGATACAACGGTAATAGTTGTCTTATTACACTTAGGGTCACTGGAGCGGGACGTGTCAAGCCGTAGCATATTTTTATTTTCACCATCATCATGATTATCATCATCGTCAATAAGTTCAAGTAAGTTGCATATACTTCACAGGATGTTGCAATCAACCCCAACATGTATTGGCTGTTTGTGATTTACCAGGCACGGTTAGTTCAGCAGTTCGCCTTTGCTATCTGCGCGGCCGTCGCCTCGTACCATTGCAATCATAGCATAACTGTCTGCTTAAACAAATAAATTAACCACTGCTGATTTCGAACTGTCGATTGAGTGTAACGCTGAATTATGAAACTGCGTGTCTCACTATCCTCAAAGATGCGTTGCCAGTTCGTCAATGTGAACCTGGAAGATAAGCGTAGACAGATATGTCCGCCACACATTCAGTCAACAGTCTCACATCAGGGCCGCCAGCTTGTTCCACTAATGCTGTTTGACCAAGCCATCTAAGTTTTGTTTGTTTTGCGATCACTCGCAATTAACTCAAGCGTAGTCAATACACCTTATTACTACTTTATGTACACTAGACTGATTTTTGCGTGTGGATCAGCTTGCCCTATTACCTGTGATCCTCGCCATCAGGTAAACCCGTTCAGATTTCTGACGCACTTGTAATTTTGGTATAAAAGTCAAGGTAGAGAAGTCAACATTTTAATCCAACTGACCGGTGTAGGGGTTGAACCCGCTACCTCAACATAAACACACCGAAAGTTTAAGAGCGAGTTCTCTTATCAATTATAGCTTCTTACTTACTTTACTGCAAGCAGGGTTTAAGTGTAGCATAGTAGTAAAACTCTCAGATCTTTTAACTCTTTCTGAGTAACACCAGAAGTAATATAAATGCTGTAACTACTCTTTGGAGGATGAGGGAGAGGGAGGAGTTTCCAGCTGTGTAGACATGGCCTCTAAATACGTATAGTAGTAGTAGTAGTAGTAGTAGTAGTAGTAGTAGTAGTAGTAGTAGTAGTAGTAGTAGTAGTAGTAGTAGTAGTAATAGTAGTAGTAGTAGTAGTAGTAGTAGTAGTAGTAGTAGTAGTAGTAGTAGTAGTAGTAGTAGTAGTAGTAGTAGTAGTAGTAGTAGTAGTAGTAATAGTAGTAGTAGTAGTGATAGTAAAGTCTGGGTACATGCAGTACTAGTATCACGAGGGTGGAATACCGGTGTATCAATATAACGAGTCTCAATGTAATATACCGGGCCAGCTGAAAAATGCTGGTGTAGACTGCAACGTCCTGTAAGAGATATGCAACACTTTAAAAAAAATGTAATATAAGAATCAATCAGATTTTGATTCTTTTACCCAGCGTATAACACTTTAGTCGATAACACTTTAGCACAATGGACAGACAATTTGGAGGTCTGTGAAACATATTCAGGCTTCAATAGAAAAGAAAAATAACAAGCCACAAATGCATTGACAAAATAGTGTGATTCGACTAATTCAATTTCCCCCGGCAGATTACACTTAAATGTTACAGGAAAATTTTTAAAACGCCGTCGAAAAAGAAGAAGAACTATTTTGGTATTGTACAAGAATTGAACATGTAAGACAAATGGCGCCTCAACTGCATCATGTCTCGGAAATGACACTACTTTGAGCATATTAAATGTCGCAGAAGTTTTACAAATACTGAAATTGAAGACATGGTTACGGGAGCAGAGGCAGGGGCAGACCAACAGGACTGTGTAGATAGGACCTCGAGGACTAACTGGACATGAACATTCATGAAGCAGGAGAACTGGCGAAGGATCGAGAATATTTCTGGTGTTTAACAGGAAGTCATTCTAAAGTTCCTCAAGTATTCCACTAATCTGTTGTTCATTTGATCTTTAATGTTGATGAGAACTTTCCCATGACAAATTTTTTATAAGTCCACTTGGTTGATACCAGTTGGGCTGAATATTTAGAGGATCTTCAGAATGACTTCCTGCTAAATCTTATACTTCCTTGGGGATAACGTTCGCCACATTCGAACAATACCAGCCCTGTATATTTCTCTTGGTTTGTGATGAGGGCGATGTTCTGCAAGGGGCTTTCTACATCATGATGATGATGATGACGTTGATGAATATGATTATCTTTATTAAAATAATTGATACGATTTTTTTTACATATTTTATACATTGTAACTTTTATGTTTAGAAAAGGGACAATGCCATAATATGTATTTTTCATAATTAAACACCACGAAAGAATTATTACGTTACTAAATATAATAAATTTGATATGCACCGCAGATATGTTAAAATAATTAATTAACGCGGCAATTTGCAGCTTGGATGAAGGGAACAATGAATGATTTACCTTATAATTAAAAGTAAAGGATATGATTACAATTAAAATAATATTATTTTACATGTCTAGTTGTTAAATATGTTTCTGTGAAACTATTACTGCTGCATGTTTTATTGAAAACAATTAGTTTTGAAAAAAATGAAAACATATTCACTTGTTAAGTTGTTTCTTTATTTCAAGCATTATCTATATATCACATGATATATTTATTTCAAGTATTATCTATATATCACATGATATATTTATTTTAAGCATTATCTATATATCACATGATATATTTATTTCAAGCATTATCAATATATCACATGATATATTTATTTCAAGCATTATCTATACATCACATGATATATTTATTTCAAGTATTACCTATACATCACATTTTATTTTTGTTGTAGTTGTTTTATTTTCTCCATACATTGCTAGTATTACAGAAATTTTGTCTTTCTACCATATTACCCATCCGTTGATTGTTTATTTTTAAACAATTTTTAACATATTATTTCTTCACCATCCGCGTTTGAAACAAAACTAATTGCATGTGCTTAGCAGGACGTTGCATCAACCCCCGGCGCCTGTTTGTGATTTACTATACAGTTTAACGGTTCAACAGTTTGCGTGTCAAATAGAGAATTGAATAGTGCATGCCACTGGTACTAAACACGTAACGTAATATTATTGTAATTGTAATCATATCCTTTATTTTTAATTATCAGCTAAATCATTCATTGTTGCCTTCACCCTGCTACAAATTGTCGAGGTTAATTAATTATTTTAACATCTCTGCGTTGCATATCAAATTCCTTATATTCTTTACAACAATGAAAGACCACAATCTCAAAAATCACGACTGTTTCTTGGCGTAAACATTTGAATAAGCACAATGCTGGTTTTGTTACGTCTAACAAAAATATCCTGTTAACGCTGATAGTTGTTTCTTATTTTGTTAAAATTAAGGGGGCAGTGGGGGTCGCTGTGTCACAGCAGCTGGCACACTTGCCTGTCGGCGCGGTTGTCATGCGTTCAAATCATCCTTAAGGCGGATGTTTTCACTGACATGGGTCGTCTGCAATCCCGTCTCAAATATGGATGAGGCGGGGCATTTTCTACATCACTCAGCTTGTGCCGAGTGGTCTAAAAGCATGGTGTTAGCACCATATACTCGATACGCCTCATAACGTACATTTTACCTGCAATTGTTATGTTACCTGTAATTGTTATTTTACCTGTCATTGTTATTTTGCCTGTAATTGTTATTTTACTCTAAGGATCGCAATGCTTGCCTTGTTTTGTCAACCCCGTTGATACTTCAAAATGTTTCAATACACCTTTCCCTTTTCCACGCTATAAAAAGCCCCTCTAAATCAGCAGGTATTTAAATATGTTCGCTTGATTTTGCAATTGCTCTAAAGTTGCTCTCGAAACTATCCAGGTATATCTAAGTATTTAAAAAATTTTCTTGACATTAACCAGATATTCAGAACATTGTCTCGGTACAACTCAGATATTTAAAACAGGTTCTCGAAATTACCTAGATAGTTGGAACATTTTCTTATGATCATCCAGATATTTAGAAAATGTTCTTGACATCACCCAGATATTTAGAAAATGTTCTCGAAATTCTCCTGATATTTAGAAATTGTTCTCGAAGTACTCCAAACATGTAGAACATTTTCTTTTAATTATCCAGATATTTAAATACGTTTTTTTAATCACCCATAGATTTATAATATTTTCTTATAATCAAGCAAATATTTAAGATATTTTCTTTGAATCGTCAAGATATTTTTAGACTGTTATCGAAATTACCCAGATATTTAGCAAACTTTCTTGAAATCGCCCAGATATTTAAAAAAAAGAACTGAAACGAAACTACCCAGATATTTAGAACATTTTCGGTAAGTATTTGTAATGTGTTTATTTCTTCCCGAGATGTTGGAATCATGTAATAGGTAAAACTTACTCATTTTTTTTTTTTAAAAGCCGTGAAAAGAAACATAAGCGAACAAGAAACAAGCAAAGAAATTAAGAAACAAACAAAATTTAAACAAAAACAGATAACGAAAGAAAGACACATAGACAGACCAGAATAGGTACAGACAATTTTTAAAAAAAACGACAGAAGAAAAAAAGAAAAAAAAACAACAACAAAACAAGAAGTACAGACATACGGAAAGA
>OY992877.1:142195564-142238064 GCA_963921405.1 Cepaea hortensis | reverse complement strand
TACTCTCTCGACTAAGAGGACATCCATTCAACATAATACCTGGGACGTCTGCCTTGACGATCCGGTTATCCAGGGAGTACGACACAGCCGATGCCTTGTCTGGGTTTAAAATGGCCCCTGCGTCCCTGCACCACTCCGTCACCTTGTCTACCGCCATCTGTACGTCTTTTGCCAAACTGGCCCTGTCTCTGCCCTGTTTGTACACCAGCACATCATCTGCAAATGTCAAGATTCTACCCACACTTGGTGTCTCAATAGCTGCGATTTTGCTGGTGTAGACATTAAAGAGCACCGGGGACAAGGCAGATCCCTGCCTTCTTCTTCTTCTTCAGCGTTCCGAGCCATTGAGGTTCTTTGCTGCAAATACAATCCGTCTCCATTCGTCTCTCTGGTGGACCTTCTCTTGCCAGTCGTTGATTCCAAGTGCTTGTAGGTCTGTACGTGTATTATCTCTCCACCGCCTTCTTGGTCTACCTCGGGGTCTACGGTCATTTATTTCCTGAGTGTAAGCGAGTTTTGTTTCCCTATTATCTTCCATTCTTTCTATATGCCCCAGCCATTGTAGTCTATTAGCCTTCATGATACCAGTGATTAGCGGGGACTTAAACAGATCATAAATGTCTTTGTTACTTCTTCTTTTCCACTCTCCACTTTGTGTATCCCTAATGGGTCCAAAGATGAGTCTTAAAATTTTGTTCTCAAAGGTTTGTAACAAGGCTTCGTCTCCTTTCGTTGTACTCCAGGTTTCAGAGCCATACAGCACAACTGGTCTGATCAGTGTTTTGTATATTGTGATTTTGGTGTTACGAGATAGCACCTTTGATTTTAGTAGATGTTGTAGTGCATAGTATATCTTATTTCCAGAGTTGATTCTAGTTTGTATTTCTTCCCTTATGATGTTGGAACAGTTGAAGATTGTACCCAGGTATTTGTATGTTTCCGTTCTTTTAATGGTCATATTATCTATTTGTATGTGGCCAGAGTTTCTAGCCATTCCGTCTCTTGAAATTACCATATATTCTGTCTTATCTTGGTTGATAACCAGCCCCATTTGTTGGGCTTTTCCCTTTAAGTGAGTCAATATTTCCAATGTCTTTTGTTCACTTTGCCCTATAATATCTATATCATCTGCATAACCAAGCAGCTTGGATGTTCCTCCAATATCACATTCCTCCTTAACCTTCCTTACAACTTTCTCTAGAGCCAGATTGAAGAGTAGCGGCGATAGTGCATCACCCTGTTTCAAGCCAGATGTTATTTGGAAGGGGTCTGATTTCCTGCCTTTATATGTTACTATATTATAAGTATCTTCCATGCATAGTCTGGTCATGTTGATTAACTTCCTTGGTATTCCAAATTCCTGCATAGCATTCCATAGACTATTCCTATGGACACTATCATAAGCCTTTTTAAAATCCACAAAAATGTTATGGAGATCTCTTTTATATTCCCAATGTTTCTCGGCTATTTGTCGTAAGATAAATATCTGATCTATTGTTGATCTGTTTTGTCTAAAACCCGCCTGGTAGTCACCTAATATGTCTTCTGAATATGGTTTTAGTCTATTTAGTAATACTGCGGATAGTATCTTATAGCTTGTGGACAGTAGTGATATTCCTCTATAATTTCCACATTGGAACTTGTCTCCTTTCTTAAAGATAGGTATCAATAATGACTCTTTCCAGTCATGGGGTAATTCTTCTGTCCTCCAGATTTTTATTATTAGTTCGTATAGCTTTAGATGTAATGCATGGCCACCTGCCTTTATAAATTCAGCAGCAATTCCATCAGTCCCAGTTGCCTTATTGTTTTTAAGTCGTGTGATTACATATAGGATTTCTTCAAATGTAGGTTCTTCAATTTGTGGTTCGCATGTTAGAACCTCTTCCTGTGGGAAAATGTGACTTGGAGCTTCACAATTTAGTAATTCAATAAAATATTCTTTCCATGTGTTGCACATTTCCTCATTGGTATTTATCATATTCCCATTTTTGTCTGTTAAACCATATGTGTTTTGTTGGTGCCCTCGTTTCATTGACTTCAGTTCTTTAAAAAATTTTCTGGATTCATTTTTCTGGTGATTAGTTTCCATATCTTTGATTATATTACTCATATATTCTCGCTTCTGCTGTCTGACTATTTTTGTAGCCTCTTTACATTCATTTCTATAATGCTCTTCCTTTTGGATGTTATTGATGTCATTTAACCATACATGTCTGGCATTCTTCTTCCTAATGACTGCTTCTTCACATTTTTGATTGAACCATCTGTTCTTTCTATGCGTGGTTAACACACCGAGACATTCTTCTGCGGTAGACTGAATTGTATTCTTGATGTTCAACCAAGTTTGGTCAACGCTTTCCTCCAAAGGGTTTTGCAGAGTTTCAAGTTTACATTTTATTTCATCTGTAAATTTCTCTTTGACTGTAATGTCTTGCAGTTTTTCTCTGTTATATGTTGGGTGTAATCTTTGTAATTTAGTATAGAAAGCTCTCTTAAGTTTTATTTTAAATTTTGCTCCAACGAGGAAGTGGTCACTGTGGCACTCAGCTCCTCTATAACTTCTGACTTGCAGTATGTTTGATGCATTTCTGTTGTTAATTAAAATGTGATCTATTTGATTATAGGTTCTCTTGTCACATGATTTCCAAGTTTGTTTGTGTATATCCTTTCTTTGTAGTCTGGTACTGCTAATCTGCAGTCCTTTGGCTTCTGCCAGGTTGATGACTCTCCATCCATTATCATTTGAAGTTGTATGTAGACTTTCCATACCGGCCACTTTTTTATTAGTTTGCTCTCTACCTATTTTTGCATTGAAGTCTCCCAGCACAATCAGGATGTCCTGTTTGGGGGTTTCTTCTATGACATCTTCCAGATCATTATAAAAGTCTTCTTTAATATCATCTTCTTTCTCTTCAGTAGGTGCATGTACATTAATCATCGTTATATTTTTCCATTTACCTTTTACTCGTAATTTACTAATCCTGTCATTAAAAGCTTTAAAGTTTAAAACGTTCCCCCATAACTCTTTTTTGATGACAAATCCTGTTCCTAATTCATGTTTATTTTGGGTGTTTCCTCCATATATTATAATCATTCCATTTTGCTCTAAAGTACCCTCTCCTGGCCACCTTATTTCTTGAATTGCTGTTATATCCATTTGATATTCACCCAGCTCCCGGGTTAGTTCTTCGGCCGCTCCAGCTCGATATAGTGTCCGTACATTCCATGTTCCAAATCTCAAAAGTCCTTTAACGTTCCAAGGTCGTTGTCCAGATAAGTCAGTCCGATATCGAGGCTCATGTATTTGTTTCGTAACAAAGAAAGGTTTTTACAAAGGTGGGGATGTTAACCCCACGCTTCAACCCCCAACCTGGAGGACCAGGGTGTTTCTCTTTGTCTGTTCTCTACCCTTTGACCTGTCCGGCTTGGGAGGCCCTGCTGGTAGCTACGCTACCGCCGGCATAGCTCTCAGGGTCATTGAGAAACTCAAGCTCCCCCACCACGACAAGGTGGAAACACCATCCCTGCCGCAACCCAGATAATAGTACAGGGATCAGAAGTCCAGGTACCCATGCGCAGTGCAACCTTACGCTCATAAAGGACTGCCGCAACCCATCTAACAAGACAAGGGCAGACCTCCATGTCCAACAGTGTGTGTATTAACCGATCATACCTATCCCTGTTATACGCATCCTCCAGGTCAAGAGCTACCGCCACTGTCTCCTTTTTTATCCTGGAAGCCCTCATAGACATCGAACGCAAAAGTTGCAGCATTGGCCCAAGTGTTCTTTCCCGGCGGGTAGTTCCCGAGTCCTTGGGGAAGCAGATTCCGACTTTCCAAATGTTGCGGGAGCCTGCGTGCTACTATCTTTTCGAGGACTTTGCTATACGTGTTTTGCAGGGTTATGATTCGGTATCCATTAAGTCTGGAGTGATCCTAACCTGGCTTTGGTAGTGGGACCAGGTAGCTATGCAGCCAATCATAGGGTATTTCCGCCGTATTGATACTTAAGTTGAAACAAAGAGCCATCTCCTCCAAGTCCCCATCATTTATGTTCCTCATATGGGAGTACCTCACCCCATCTGGACCTGGCGCTGTGTCTTTAGCCCGTTTCAGTACCCGTCTAATGTCCTCCACTTTAATCTCACAGTCCTCTTTCCTACTGACTCGTGACAAGGCTTCTCTGACATTATCTCTAATAGCCCTATCTTACTGATCCGTCTGTTTTAAAAATCGCTCAAGTAAAGCCTCACCTTTGTCCTGGCCAGTTGTCATAGGTCGGTTGTTATCATCATAAATGGTGCCATGTGTATCAGGCATCACCTGTCTCTTCATCTGCCGGTGCAGCCTCCAGAATTTTCCCAATGTCACATCCCCACCGACTTCATTGATAAACTGTTCCCACTTAATCCTCTTTGTCTCTGCTGCCTGGAGTTTGAAGTCCTGCACCTTTACTTTTTTTATACCTTTCAGCCTCTTCCAATTCTGTGTCAACTGAAATGGTTGCTCTCCGCACCCTCTGCCAATTCTTTATGGCCGCCCTCTTTTCCCTCCATGAATTCTCGACCTCTGGTGTCCACCATGGTGGTTGGGTGAAGATTCTTCTTGTTGGTTTAGATCTTCCCTGTGATCTTAGGCGCCCCAAGAGCGAAGAGTGGTCGTGATCATAACTGAATGCCCTGCGAGCTCTTATAGCCCTAACTGTGCTGGACTTAGGTATCAGCACAGAACAGGGGAGGTGGTCATTTCCATGGTCTCCAAGGATGCTCCATTTTATATCTGATGCCGCCTCTTGGGATACAAGCACCTTGTCGATGGCCGTGTCAGGGTCCCCCAGTCTCATTGCTAGCCTAGTGGGTGTATCGTCATTTAGACAGACAACATCCGTCTCAAGCAAGGCCTCAGCAAGAGTAATACCCTGTCTGTTCTCTCCCGACCTGTCCCATTCCTTGACGCAAGCGTTGAAGTCACCACATATCAGATACCTGGTATCTGGAGTGTCCACTGAACCTTTCAACCAGTCCCAACTCTCTCTGCTTATGCAAGATTCCCCACTTACATATACATTTATCAGGTTCCAGCTGTATCGGCCGATTTGTATCCGCATTCACGAGAAACATTTTACTCTTAGTGACCGATGTAGGGGTTCAACCCGCTACCTACACATCAGCACACCGGAAGTTTAAGAGCAAGTGCTCTTATCCGTTCCGCCATGATGACCTCGGATTATTATTTGATTTATGAGTATGTCAGGGTGGCTGTTGAAACCTGCCAGCCATTTAGCCAGCGTGGTAAATTTAAGCATATACAAAATGAGGTCATGCGAACCATTCTCGGCTATACTTCTTCTTCTTCTCCGTTCATCCGGAATATTTTTTCAGACGTAATTGCGGTGTGTCTGGTTAGGCACCTTTGAGCCGAAGCCATTAGGCCAACACATCCGAATTTAGCGCGCATTTTTTTTACCACGTTAGCATTCCTGGAGGACTCTCACTATTGTGGTGCCGTCCACATCCTAGCTGGTCAAGTTAGAACGGTCGAAGACAAACAAACAAATAAACAAACTTTATTTTCAAGACTTCACGGTCAGCCCTCAAGGAAAGGCAGTGGTAGACCATGGGCATTTTCCGCCATCCAAGGAGGCTTCCATAATTGCAGAGCCGATACATAACGCTCTGGTGCTGGGCTCACGCAAGGAATCGTCATGTCCTGCACATGGCTGCTTTAATTCCTCACTTCAATGTATTAGGCATTTCGTTCGCCACAGGCCGCTCCACGCACAAACTAGGAACGGTCAGCCTGCAGACGACTTCCACTCAGCGAGATTTCGGATCGAACGTGTACGGACGCTGTGCCCGGAAGACCATATAGTCAGAGCTGTTCCGGCCGGGGGAAAAAATATTGTCAGAGCTTTTCCGGGCACGAGGGACATTTCCTCGGATGTATTTGCGTTGTGCCACTTTATTTGCAACCTTTAGGCTGGAACATCCGACTTCTGTGGGCGTTTTTACAGGTTTGCCTTCCCGGGGTTTCGAGGGACATTAGACTCTTATTGCTGTGGTGTCGCCCACATCTCAGCTGGTCAAGACAGAATGGTCAAAGTCACCACGGTCAACGCTCAAGGGAAGGCAGGGGCAGACCATGAGCATTCCCCGCTATCCAAGGAAGCTTCCATAATTGCAGAGCCGGCACATAGTGCTCTGAGACTGGCCTCACCCAAGGAATCGCCACCTTCTGCTCATGGCTGCTTTAATTCCTCACTTCCATATATTGGGCATTTCTTTCACCCTTGGCCGCTCCCCGCACAGACCAGGAACGGTCACTCTGCGGACGACATCCACCCAGCAAGCTTTCTCTTCAGGCATCCAGGTAATGGATTCGCTAGCCAAGCGTTCCATTTCGTGTTAATGAGACGTTTTTCTAACTTTGACTATGCTCACCCTGTGAGCACTAGTACAGACTTGCATCGTAACCACTACGTGCGATTGGGACGCTTGCCCACCATTAGTAACGCTCGCGAGGTAGGCTACATGTGCTGCCGGCTCAGCACCTGACCTCCATGCAGCGGAGAACGAGTAACAGGCAGGCTCTCTCGTCCGGGGATCCCTCGTATCTCTCGGATGAGCAAGTGTCTGAACCAAGCATGTAGCAGGCTGAGCATCTCACCTCCATTTTGCAGTGGGTGAGTATCGGCCCGGCTCTCTCATCCGGAGGATCTTGACTTGGAGGCATTCAGTCATATCCCTCAGCGTGTCTTAGAGTGTGTGTCCTGACCAAGAATTAGTGGCATCATGCGTCTGATTCGGTCTTTGATTGCCTATCCTCAGTCTACCTGCAGAGCAACAAGTTGTGTCTCTCTTGGTCTGGTCCCTATCCCAAGGCCTTTCCGACACGTAGTTGTGCTTCCGTTGGGAGAGCTCTTGGGGTCATTGGGACAAGCAAGCCACTCTGCCACATCAAGGCGGAGACACGTCAGAAGGGTTCTCGACTCTACGAAGGATACACTAATTATTTGCATACAACATAAACTACACTTCCATCCATATATGACAGTTACAAGATGGTCCCTGCCAAGATGTACCTTAGTATTACAGTCTACAGGTGGAATCCCACTTATGAAGCTTTATATGTTACCAACTGACATATGCTGTAGAGAGACAGGTCGTGGGTGGCACTAGCTGAAGACGCATTCGATGAAGTGTGTCATGGTAGCCTTTAACAATAAAGCATTACATTGACTTAAGGTTACACTAGGCCGGGGATACCTAAAATGGGCAGGAAGTGTTACGGACGTGTCCATGCAAAGTCTGAACCTCACATCCTGGCGATGTCATGGTATACATTTATATATCTGTAGTTAGAGGTAAACAGAGTTAGTTGCATATCTTTTACAGGACGT
Source organism: Cepaea hortensis (assembly GCA_963921405.1). Taxonomy (NCBI): domain Eukaryota; kingdom Metazoa; phylum Mollusca; class Gastropoda; order Stylommatophora; family Helicidae; genus Cepaea; species Cepaea hortensis. The sequence goes on along the minus strand of OY992877.1, from coordinate 142,230,661 downwards.
CTCAGTCAATCCCAGCATTTTTTAAATTTTTTTATTTTTTTTTTTTGGTTTGGCTGTTTGTGATTTCTTGGCATGTTTACGTTCAATAATTTGTCATTACTATCCGAACGACCGGCACTCATACCATTGTATGAAAATGCAAACGCAAAGCGGTATGTTGCCACATCTTCCACAGCTGTGTTTCGAACGTGGTATGCGGGATCACGAATTGCGTCTGTAACCTCTTCGCCACAGTGCCATCAGGGTAGGAGAGATTTAATTGCAATGACAAATTGGCAATGTTGTTGGTTTTTTTTTTTTTGGGGGGGGGGGGGAGGGGGGTGGCATGTGATACTTCAACATGTGCGATGAGAATGGTAGTTGGGGCAGTAACGACAGCCTTCCGATGGTTAGAAAGCAACATAACTAAATATGTGTTTGTAACGGACTCACAGACTATGCTTCGGAAAATAGCAACTCATATGTTCCGGGCGCAATGGTTAGCATGGCTCAAGAGGGCGTAGACTGCCAGCGCAACGTGGATTTTTCTGGCAGGGCATGCAGCTGTGCAGGGCAATGCACGGGTTGAAAGTTTACCTGCTACTGTCCCTCTAGGTGGAAAGCTACTTTACGATAGAGGTGACGTGGCGAAAGCTCTCTGTAATATTGGCTGTTTGTCTCACAACTGTGGTATCCATACATGGAAAGACGGGCCCAGTAGCGGGTCTGGGTGATACAGAAAGCGTAGACAGAAATCCAGGCGGGCTGTTCATTAAATTGCCGCTGGATTAATCAGCATGGAAACTCTTCAGTGGCGTTTGCATAGGGAGACTGAGTATGCGTGGGATTGTCCTCGGTGCAGCCAAGTCGATTCTCAAACTTCGTGTTCAGTAATCTATATACCGTTATATGGGTGCAGCATTTGTCGATTCTCACTATCAGTATTCAGCATTCTGTGTACTGCTATATGGGTACAGCATATGGGCGCGAAACTTTCATATTTAACTGATTCAATGACAAAGGATAATATATCGTCACATCCGACCCCTTATTTGGACAAAGGACGGTATATCGCCATACTAAGGTTATAGAGTTATTTGTTATGTTTTTGTGGTATCTTCCGCAATTTCAGTTGTCGGGGAACGGAAATTCGCATTATAATACTTGCTCATTTGATTGTGTACGATATCTGGTCTAAACATACTTTTTTGTTTGGCACTGAATCATGTCAGAAATCAGCCGAAGAGCATATATCCGCCTTTGAATCCATCCATCCATCCATCATGTGCCATGCCGGTAAGCGTGGGCGGTCATGCTCTGCCATCTCACTCGATCACCAGAGTCGTGGATCAGCTCCGTGTTTCTGTCTCGACCATGCCACAAGGCCAAGCCATCCAGGTACTTGCTTCTAGGTCTTCCCCTTGGTCTGTTCCCCTCGATCTTACCAGTTGTCACCAAATTCTCCAATCCATTTCTTCTCATAACATGCCCAAAAATTTTTGACTGTTTATAAAAGCGTATTAAATATCCATTGGGCGGAAAGGAGAATAAACAGATGTGTGCAGCAAGAACTTATTATTGAAGAAGATTGAGACAAACTCTTGGTCTTACATCCTGGCACACAAATTACACGCTGAGGATGGGATCCTAGCACTTATGGACTGAATGGTTTGGTGTTCAATGAGGATGATCTGTCGACTGACTAACTAACTAACTAACTAACTAACTAACTAACTAACTAACTAACTATTGAGACAAACGAAAATGTGGTAAACACTCTATTTTGAACATGTAAAAAACACGAAGCGGGTTCGTTGGTGTAATCGTTAGAAGGTTACACTGACCATGGTCTGAGCGCGGTTGGACGAGTGTCCGCTGTCTGCACTCTACGTTCACTACAGGAAGGAAAATTGCCTCCCTTTTCCTCCAAGCACTGAGACCAACAGAATGTGACACTTTGTACACCCACGACAGGTTCATTCTACAGGACATGGAAATAGAAGGGACAATTCTGAACCAAGTCGATCATTTAAAATACCTAGGGATATTTATAACATCAGACGGAAGGTGCACAACGGAGATTAAGAGCAGAATAGGGCAAGCAAAGGCTGCATTTCAGAAAAGGAAGAGTATCTTATGCAATCATTGAATGCAAGAAAGAGAGTACAGAAGTGCTACATGGAACCTGTTTTGCTGTTTGGTAGTAAATGTTGGAATGTAAATGAACAAATTAAGAAGAACTTGGAAGCACCAGAGATGTGGTTCCTGAGACGAATGTTACGGATTCCTTGGACTGCCAGAGTAACTAGCCACGAAGGCCTGAAAGATGCTAATGAAACTGGAACATTATATACAACAATAAGAAAGAGACAAACAGCTTTCTTTGGTCATGTGATGAGAAGAGAGGGATTGGAGAACATCGTGATAACTGGAAAGATCGAGTGGAAGAGAGGCAGAGGCAGACCAAGAGAAATGATGTTGGATGGATTGAGACGGTGGCATGGAGGGATATCATCAGCAGAGTTGACCCAAAACACCAAAGACCGAGATCTGTGGAGAGACACGAACGCCTATGCCAGCTGGCAGGAGACTTGATTACGATGACAATTTTTAAAACGTGAACGTCTTAAAACGATAATAATGGAAGGAACTGTACCAGTGAGACGAAGTAGAGGTAGATCACAACGTACATCATTTCAGGATGAGATAGATAATTTATACATGGCGGCAACACTGGCAGGACATCTGGCTTATGATAGAGACATATTTTTAAAGTATGTTATTGAAAAGGTCTTCTCCGTAGGGCAGGTTGACGAATACCGCCAATCTTCATCGCAGAGGCGGCACTGTGTGGTCATCATCATCTGTTTTCCAAACTGTACCTACATAATCTTCCCTTTCTCCTTCTTTTCCGATGCCTCTTTTATTCCTTCTTCAGTGTCATGAATATATTTAAACTTTGTGATAATGTTACAATTTCTGATACATGTCGGGATATCTTTTGCTGGGTCAGTTTAGTTTTTATATTTTAAGAAGTACGTAATTCACACTAATATTATGTATTATCACGGGTATTTTCATAAATGCCATTGTATTGTTTTCCTAACATCTTCACATGGATCTTTGCATGCCGTTGCAATCATCACCTACCCTTATTGGCAGTTTGTCTCACAAACATCAACTGAACATATTGGCTGTTTGTCTCACAAACATCAACTGCCCTTATTGGCTGTTTGTCTCACAAACATCAACTGAACATATTGGCTGTTTGTCTCACATACATCAACTGCCCTTATTGGCTGTTTGTCTCACATACCAAGTGCATTCATTGGCTGTTTACCTCACATACATCAACATATCTTATTGGCTTTTTGTCTCACATATATTAACTGCATTTATTGGCTGTTTGTCTCACTTACATCAACTGCCCTTATTGGCTGATTGTCTCACATACATCAACTGATGTTATTGGCTGTTTGTCTCACATACATCAACTGCCCTTATTGGGTGGTTGTCCACCCCTTACTGGCTGTTTGTCTCACATACATCAACTGCCCTTATTGGCTGTTTGCCTGCCCTAACTGGCTGTTTGTCTCACATACATCAACTGCCCTTACTGGCTGTTTATCCCACATACATCAAATGCCCTTATTGGCTGTTTGTCTCACATACATCAACTGCCCTTATTGGCTGTTTGTCTCACATACATCAAATGCCCTTATTGGCTGTTTGTCTCACATACATCAACTGCCCTTATTGGCTGTTTGTCTCACATACATCAACTGATCTTATTGGCTGTTTGTCTCACATACATCAACTGATCTTATTGGCTGTTTGTCTCACATACATCAACTGCATTTATTGGCTGTTTGTCTCACATACATCAAATGCCCTTATTGGCTGTTTGTCTCACATACATCAACTGCCCTTATTGGCTGTTTGTCTCACATACATCAACTGCCCTTACTGGCTGTTTGTCTGCCCTAACTGGCTGTTTGTCTCACATACATCAAATGCCCTTATTGGCTGTTTGTCTCACATACATCAACTGCCCTTATTGGCTGTTTGTCTCACATACATCAACTGATCTTATTGGCTGTTTGTCTCACATACATCAACTGATCTTATTGGCTGTTTGTCTCACATACATCAACTGCATTTATTGGCTGTTTGTCTCACATACATCAAATGCCCTTATTGGCTGTTTGTCTCACATACATCAACTGCCCTTATTGGCTGTTTGTCTCACATACATCAACTGATCTTATTGGCTGTTTGTCTCACATACATCAACTGCATTTATTGGCTGTTTGTCTCACATACATCAACTGCCCTTACTGGCTGTTTGCCTGCCCTTACTGGCTGTTTGTCTCACATACATCAACTACAATTATTAGCTTATTGTCTCACATACATCAACTGCCCTTATTGGCTGTTTGTCTCACATACATCAACTGATCTTATTGGCTGTTTGTCTCACATACATCAACTACAATTATTAGCTTATTGTCTCACATACATCAACTGCATTTATTGGCTGTTTGTCTCACATACATCAACTGCCCTTACTGGCTGTTTGTCTCACATTCATCAACTACAATTATTAGCTTATTGTCTCACATACATCAACTACAATTATTAGCTTATTGTCTCACATACATCAACTGCCCTTACTGGCTGTTTGTCTCACAAACATAAACACGCTTTCATTAGTACAGATATATATATATATATATATATATATATATATATATATATATATATATATATATATATATATATATATATATATATATATATATATATGTGTGTGTGTGTGTGTGTGTGTGTGTGTGTGTGTATGTACACACACACATACACACACACACACACACACACACACACACACACACACCTCACATGGACATTGGAATAGAACAACCGAATATATTATTATGACACGAGGCAAGTTTAGAAACAAAATGCTGGTTCATTGGACGGAAAATTTACGTTCAGTAGTTTGCCATTGTTTTCAGAACGAGAAGTCAATGTTTAAGTCCAACTGACCGATGTATGGAATGAACCCACTACCCTTAGTAAAAAAAAATGTAAGCCAGATATGTACCTGGAATTCGAACGTTCATTTCTCGTCAATAATCTAAATATTAAAACGGAGTCAATTTTGAGTTATGTTTTCTAAATCCAGTTTTTGAATAACCACGAATTTATTTAGCAATCAGCTGTAACATTTCCAAGATGATATTGCACAGGGCTACAATGTATTTGCAGAAGCGAAATGCCCCTATAATTCCCACACAGTGAATGTTGAATTGTCTCCCTTTAAAACAATGGATAATATCGGCGATTATCTTTAATTCCCATGATATATATATATATATATATATATATATATATATATATATATATATATATATATATATATATATATATATATATATATATATATATATATATATATATATATTCCCTGAGAACATTAAGTTGAAGTCAGTTGACAATGAACCATTTCAAACCTTTGAAGGGAACATTACCACTCTAGGTCTAATCCCAACCAATGAGTGTGTGCTGCGATGAACCATTACCTGGGTCCATTAGTTTTTGTTTCTGCATATCTGAAGCGTCATTGCCAGTCATGCAGAACCGGTTTCATAGCTTCTGAGGGCGGAAGGAGAGCTCCGCAATACAGTCATCGTGGAGATGGTACTCTGATACCGGATCGGCAGAGAAGTATATATACGCCAATCTTAATTCTAATAATTGCAAATTTATTTCATGGCTTATGCCATATTAATGCTAATGAATGGGAAACATTAGTTACAACTCACTATAATATAGGATTCAGTACCAACCAACCAACTAACTAACTACCTAATTAACCATAAACTAACTAACTAACAACAAACCAACTAACTAACAACAAATAAACTAAATAGCTAGCTAACTAACCACCAACCAACTAACCACCAACAACAAATAACTAACTAACCACCAACCAATTAACCACCAACCAACCGACTAGACACCAACCGACTAACTAAGCACCAACCAACTAACCACCAGCAACCAAATAACTAACTAACTAACCACCAATCAACTAGCTACCAACCAACCGACTAGCCACCAACCAACCAACTAACTAACCACCAACTAACCACCAACAGCCAAATAACTGCCTAATTAACCATCAAACAACAAACCATCATCCAACCAACCACCAACTAACTAACCACGTAGCGACCAGCTAACTGACCACCAACCTATTAACCACCAACTAACTAACTACGCAGAGACCAACAAACCAACCACAAACTAACTAACCACCAACCAACTAACCACCAACCAACTAAACACAAACAAATTAACCACCAACTAACTAATCACGTAGAGACCAAGTAACTAACCACCAACCAACTAACCACAAACCAATTAACCACCAAGTAACTAATTACGTAGAGACCAACTAACTAACCACCAGCCAACTAACCACCAACCAACTAAACACAAACAAATTAACCACCAACTAACTAATCACGTAGAGATCAACTAACTAACCACCAACCAACAAAGTACCAACCAACTAACCACAAACCAATTAACCACCGACTAACTAATCACGTAGAGACCAACTAACTAACCACCAACCAACTAAGCACCAACCAACTAACCACAAACCAATTAACCACCAACTAACTAATCACGTAGAGACCAACTAACTAACCACCAACCAACTAACCACCAACCAACTAACCACCAACTAATTAACCACCAACCAACTAACCACCAACTAATTAACCACCAACCAACTAACCACAAACCAACTAACCACCAACCAACTAACCACCAACCAACTAAACACCAACTAACTAACCACGCAACGACCAACTAACTAACCACCAATCAACTAACCACCAACCAAATAACCACAAACTAACTAACCACGTAGCGAACAACTAACTAACCCACAACCAACCAACTAATCACCAACCAATTAACTAACTACCAACTAACTAACCATGTAGCGCCCAACAATTAAAACACCAACTAATTAACTAACCACAAACTAGCTAACCACGAATCAACCAATTAACTATCCACCAACCAACCAACCGCCTAGCCACCAAGCAACCAACTAACTAACCACCAACAACCAAATACCTACCTAATTAACACCCAAATAAATAACCACCAACCAACCGACTAGTCACAACCAACTAACTAACCACCAGTCAACTAACCACCAACCAACTAAACACCAACTAAGCAACCACGTAGCGACCAACTGACTAACCACCAGCCAACCAACTAACCACTAACTAACTAACTATCCACGTAGAGATCAACTAACTAACCACTGGCCAACTAACGCTTAACAATGATATAACTAACTAACTAAAACAAACTAAATAACCATAAACAACCAACTAACCACCAGTCAGCTAACCACCAACTAACTAAGCACTAACAATGATATAACTAATTAAGAACAAACCAACTAACCACCAACAACCAATTAACCACTAGCCAACTGTGATATTATTCTCACAACCGTCAAAGGCACGATTAATATTTCCTCCACTACAACCCCATTTTACGACAATACCAACCAACAGTGAAATTGGGCTGAAGAGAGGTTGAAAGAAGACTTTGGATTGGCTGTAACGTCACAACCTAAGCAGTACGAAACGATGATAAATATGGCAGGCAAGAAGGAAAACGTTCTGTTTTTCACCAACCCATGCCCGGTGCAAGAAAATATTAGATGAATCTGAAGGATTGATAGCATCTTCAAATATCAGCTAAAACAAGATAACTTATTCTTGAGATGAGGAAAGCATCAGCCTACAAGCAGACATCGCATTTGGAAACCCGAATCCAAGTCGGATCCTGAAATCTGTCACCAGTGTGTTTGAAGCCATTCAATTAACACAAATGTAAGCACAGTGCTATATTTTATATTACGTTAGTAAGTCATCCTTTCCCAAGAAGGAGTTGGTAAGTGGATGTGTTGTCATCAGATGGTTAAGCCGTAAGAAATTAATTAGGAGAGACTAAGTAATTTATTCAGATATCGTAGTTCATGAATAAATGGTACACGAGGTTAAACCATGAGGAAGGATTTTTCTAGTTAAACAAATTATTCAATGTGTAAGCATCGGACCTAGGTTGTACAATTTATTTCTTAAGGTGTTAAATTAAATCAGCAGTGATTAGAAGTTGTGATTAACTTAAGATATAGGAAGCTAAGAATACTTAGTTCAGTAAAAAGAAACTACTTTACATGTGCCAACACTGGTAAGAGAAATTAGTGTTATGTGTAACAGACAAGTATATGAGCACATGAGATGTAAATAGATTTCTATATGAATCATAATTTTGTGTGTTGGGAGAAAGCACGAAAGCGGTGAGTCAAATGTATTTTCATTGTTGTTAAACATGTGGTTTATCATTTGTGAGGCGCATAATAATGCATGATCATCACCCCTGTAAGTGTGGTTGTGATTCATGAGGAATGAATGTGGATTGGGTGTATCACATAATTCTATGTATTTGATGAGAGCATGCATATGGTGATTCATATTAAATTCATTATTGTAAACATGAGGAATCATCATTTGTGAATCTCATAGTTATGCTTAATTATGATTGACTGATTGATTTAGGAACCGACATCACAGCATTCGGGGCATTCCCATAGGCGCTCGGTCTCCATCCTCAGCAGCCAGCGAAGAGTTCCAACACCAATAGTACCAGAATCAATCTGATTATATGTCCGTCTCGCCTTTTCTCTGAGTGTCGAGCGTCGGACAGATCCCCTCATCACTCCTCGCTGTCTCATTCTTGCCAGACCATGGTGATCCGTTTTCTCCTCCGAAGTGTACACGTGCTCCCACAAGGCCGCAACCACGTCTGCTTTGTCTTGCATCAATACTCCACCAAGTTTTGCAGAGCCTGCCAGTCTGTCCGCCTGTTAATTACCCAGCACACGGGCATGCTCCAGAGAAAAGATCCAGGCGAAACTTGCTACCCGTGACCTCTGAAGCGAGGCAAGCCACTCTTCCCGAAGTTTCCCTGTCCTCACCTTCCTCAGCATGCTTTCGGTGTCAGTTACAATCACGATGTGTGTGTGTGTGTGTGTGTGTGTGTGTGTGTGTGTGTGTGCGTGCGTGCGTGCGTGTGTGTGTGTGTGTGTGTGTGTGTGTGTGTGTGTGTGTGCATCGTATTCTCCATCCAGCGGAAAGCTGCACTGACCGTCTCCACCTCCATTTTTAAACTAGATGTTGTGGTATCATATGCCAGGCTCATTTATGCACCAAACGTCGACCATTAGCTTTTGCTAAGAACCCCCAGGCACTTCTCCTACCTCTCAACACCGACCCATCTGTGTAGATAATCACAACACCCGAGCGAGCATTATCCTGAATTAGTTGCTGGATTTCCACTTCCGTGGCCCCTGCTGGCCACTCCCTGCACTCCCGGTTCAATGTGATTATTACTCTGCACAAGACTGACTGCCCCGCTGGCGCTCTGACTCACTCCTCTCATTCCCTTATGTTCTCCAAGATGCACATCTATCTGATCGTATCCTCCGCCTGAGCCATCCATGATTTCCCACTTATCAGTCGCTGACCCTTAACTGCATCCAGCGCCTTATCCAACGGGTTATCTCGGTCTGCAGCTACTCTGAAGTATGCCTTCGCCTGCATCACCATGAGCCTACCAGTCGGCAGACCAAGTATTAACGCATACACACTACTGGGGTATCTCTGGTGCATCCCAGAATGACCCGCATAGCTTCGTTCTGTATGCGCTCTAATTGCATCAGCTGACTCTTTGAGATAGTGAGCAGTCCTAGTCCATAATCAATCACTGAGAGCATCAGGTGCTGGTATAGTGGTTATATAGGAGTGGCTAGATCCATCTATATATGATATAGGATGATTGAGTTAAACTCATATTAACTACTGGAGATAGGGACAAATAGTACAAATTATAAGAACCCAATCAACAGAAGTTAACTCTACACATTACACAACACAACACAGCAAGCACTTCACACCACAACAACAGCAGGAAAAAGGAAATAATTATAGGAAGAAGAAGAAGACAAGTAGTTAATTTGAAAGGTACTGAGAAACATTTATACACACAAATGCATAACATTAATGAGTTGATGAAGATGTTATAACTGTATGTCATTTATAAAAATGCATCTTGTCCTTGTCTTGGTCTTGTCTTATCAGCCTGACCTGAATGATCCAAGGAACAACATATCATCATTCCTATCTGTGTCTGACTGTACACTTCTCAATGAACCATAGGTACACTGAGAAAAATACATACAGCAGGTACCCAAGAGATAGCAGGTGCATCCAGTGTAATGATAAACTCTGGCCCCACACAAATTAACACAACACCACTTCTTCTGATCTTGTCCTTCCTGCTATGTTGTGTTCACACTTAATAACATGCTGGAAAAGATTACATTGGTAGGATTATATATGCCTCTGAAAATTTTACACAGTGATGTTCTTGGTGGCAACCTAACCAGAAGAGGGAGGCAGGAAGAAAAGATGACCTACCCACATGAGATGGAAGATAAACTCAGGCCTTGAGCAGAGCAAGGGCAGCCTTCAGGGTAGCTTCACTGGCAAGAACTGAAGTAAATCCATCAGTCCATGGACCCAGGCTTAACCCATATCGACCACTCTGAGGTGACATTTTTCCTGGCCAACACACACTCCCTCCCAAAACTATAATTCATACCATAATTGAATTAACCCATGCCACACTACACTGTAAAACATTTTATTTATAAGAAGATTTACAACTTGTAGGATCATCATATTGATTGTTTATTGATTGATGAACTGTAAATGGAACTGATGTGAATTTTTCCATTTAAACATATGTTATGTAAAACAGATATAAATGATATCAACAGTAACTGATTTCATATTTAATGTGTCAGTTCAACCTGATTGTTAATTACCTGTTTATTTGTGTAAACAAGAGGTCAATGTCTGTAATCTTTGTTAAATAATTTATTTAGCAAAGCAAACATAACACACAAAAAAGAATTAAAATAAAAGGGAAAAGAGGAGATTCTACATCTCTTGTCTGTTCCAGACCCATGCTAAATTTCACCTAATTCATACTGAGGAAGTCTTTCAGACATTTCACAGAATATCATGGGGGTTCGAGAGCTAATAGAATCCAGGTGAAGGGGTAGAGTCAAATCTTGTGTTCATTGTTCTTCTAAAGAGGACCATTAACTATTAGACAAATAATTTAACAGAGCCTGTAATACTTCAAGGGTCGTATTCTTGATTTAATTACATATTGGAAGAGGATGGGGCCCAGCTTCTTAAACCAGAATATGGGTAATGCACAAGAGTGATCCCCAGTCCCTTCAGAATATACGACATTGTGGTTTGCTCGTCCCGGACTTGAATCCCAACAGACATATTGAATAGCTATTATCCTAGATGATAAACCCTGGGAATAGATTGTCTGTCGATGGATTATAAACCATAGAGGATTAGTGACACTTAATAAGAACAGTATTCAATTGAGTTATACACCATACATTGTGCTTGTTAAACAATTATAAAAATTGTATACACAAATTTCAGATTTTAAACATTGTCATTTTATGATTGATGATAAACAGACATCATGTGGAGTATTGATTGACAGTCACATGACAAAAATGACATTTATATATAAATAAGAGCCAAGTGACTGATCATTTCTCCTGAATAAGGGGGCCTCTTTCAAATAGGTCCATATTTCAGAGAAGGTGCTCCAGGAGGAAATAGAGTGTGAATCTAACATCCAAACATAATTCTCTTTAGAGAAGGTGTTTTTCTTCAGAAGAATTTGGACTTAGAATATTTCATCACCGATCGGAAAAATCTTCTCCGAAGGGAAATCTCTGTCAAAATTTCGAGTTCTTTTGGAAAGAGTAGAACCATTCTGGTTAATTCTATGCTTTCTGTCCTTAGCTTGTGCAGCATTGACAGATAGGCAAGAAATTAAGTTGTATTAATTCTAGGTCAGATCTCAGTAGTGTTAATAAAAACTGTTTACCTGGGGTCAACCGAATTTAGTTAGTGATTGCTTGTTTAATATTGTGCATGCTTTGCTGTATATTTGCAGATCCAAGGAGTGACAAGCTTACCTGGATCAGATCAAACTGCACTCTATTTTTTTTTTTTTTTTGCTAGGCAAATAAAACTTTAAAAAAATAAGCATGTCGAAGCTGCTAAATTCCGGACCCAGATAATGGAAAAAGGCAAACAATGCGGTTTAGACGGCCCTGAGCTGGCTAAATATATCTCAGAAGAATTTGACAGGAGAGAACGACTCCAAGCCGATCTGGCCCTCAAAGAGAAACAAACTCAGGCTGAATTAGCTGAGAAGGAAAGAAAACTTCAGGCTGAATTAGCTGAGAAAGAAAGTAAACTTCAAGCTTAAATAGCTGAGAAGGAAAGGAAACTTCAAGCTGATATAGCTGAAAAGGAGAAGGAACGCCTACAAGCATACGAGTTGGAACAAAGGAAATTTCAGGCAGAATTAGATGAGAAAGAGAAACGACTTCAGGCTGAAATAGCCATGAGAGAAGATGAAATCAGGGATAAGGAAAGAGAACGTCAACACCAGCTGGAGATGAAGAGAATGGAAAATGACTTGGAGATCCGAAGACTAGAGGGAGGGATTTCTCCCACCCCCTCAAACTCAGTAGGTTTTCCAGTGGCAGAACAACATTCTAATGTCCCCCACCTTACTCCCGGAGCGATGTCTTTTCCTCTAGAACCATTCAACGAACAGACGGACAGCATCGAGTCATTTTTGTCTCGCTACGAATTGATGTGTTTCAGCTGTGGTCTTGACGAGGAACGTTGGGCAACAAAATTATCGCAAGCTTTAAGATCCACCGCGTACGACGTGTTCTCTAGACTCACTCGTGAGGAACAGCAGGACTACGCGACACTGAAAAAGGCACTCTTGAGCAGATTTGAAGTGGACGGTGGTTCTTTCAAAGCTCGATTCAAAGCCGCAAGGAAAGAACCGGGTGAAAGCTTTGCTCAACTGGTTGAAAGACTGAAATCTTATATCCAACGATGGGCAAGCCTAGGAAGGTTTGATGAAAGTTTCGAGGGACTACGTCAGATTATCATCATAGATCAGCTAAAAGGCAAGATGTCGAATGAGATTAAAGCATTTTTAACACAAAACGGGGCTGACCGACTAGAAAACATCATCATCCTGGCAGAGAGATTTGAAAAATCTCAGAAGGAAATCTGAGGCAAGGGTCGTTCGGCAAACACTCCACCTCAAGATAAAACTTCAAAGCCAAAGGAAGGTGATGGCAACTTAGCCACCAAGAAAAATGGGGAAATCCAAAAACCCCACTCAAAACACAGTCCAGACAGCGGCAAAGGAGGAACAACCATTCTGCACGTTTTGTAAAATCAGAGGTCACACATTGAAGAATTGTAGGAAGAAGCCACCTCCACACACAGCTGCTTGTTTGGCCAGCCGAAGAGAGAAAGGAGTGAACACTGATGAAACGTCAAATCAGACACCTCATAAAGACACATCATCTCATCTTCCGGTTGTAGAATCCATATTGCTGAATGGATTCAAAACGACCTGTCTCTACGATACCGGGCTATCGTATGACTGCGTTGTATCATCATCCTTAGTTCACCCGGAACAGGTGACAGGGGAGATCGTCGAATTACAGGGACCCCTGAAGAGTTCTACAACTATGTCTCTTCCGGTGGCAAAGGTGAGCATAGCATCTCGTTATGTCACTGGGACAATCAAGGCTGCAGTCTTAGAAGATCCTATATATCCAGTAATTCTCGGCTGTAGATTTGTCCTTCTCGGAGAACCTATTCAACCTGTGGCGATGTCGACAATGACAACTCGATCCCAGACGAAGAAGACTCCAGAAACAACCACGCCAATCGCTCGAACGGAGGAACTGAAGAGGGCACAAGAGGCCGACAATACCTTGGATCCCTGCTTCAGGAAACTGCCGAAATAACATTTACCTCCACGTAAATGTGATCTGTTTATGAAGTCAGCACTTCTCTACAGACGAGCAGGTAGAGCTGGACAAGAGTTCAACCAACTTGTTGTACCAACTCAACACAGGGCCCAGATCCTTGAAATGGGCCATAGTCTACCATTTAGTGGGCATATGGGTATCAAAGCTACTACACAGCGGATTGCGACTCACCTCTTTTGGCCAGGGATGAATTCAGACATACAACGGTTTGTAAAATCATGCCCACGGTGTCAGAAAGTATCACCAAAACACCAGACACCACCGGCAATGTTGGGTGATTTGCCTATAACTGGAATACCATTCGAGAAGGTAGCTGTAGACATTATCGGACCCCTCTCCGCAACGAAGAGGCGAAATCGATTCATATTAACGCTTGTGGACACAACAACCATGTGGGCCGAAGCGGTTCCTATGCCCAGCTGTGACTCCAAACACGTTTTTGAAGCATTATTAGGAATATTCACACGTCTAGGATTCCCCCAAAGAATCTTGACGGACAACGGTTCACATTTTCGCAGTAAATTAATGGAAGAGACATTCAGACTTTTTCATTTTCGCCATATCTTTAGTTCACCATATTACTCTCAGTCAAACGGACTTGTGGAGCGGTGGAATGGGACATTGATCAGTATCCTGCGCAAAATTGCCCAGGATAACACAGAGGATTGGGACTTGTATTTAACCGCAGCTCTATTCGCTTACAGGGAGGTACCCCATCACTCAACAGGTTTTGCTCCAGCAACATTATTGTTTGGACGACCGATCAAGGGACCACTAGAGGCGTTACTCCGAACATGGACTGATGATCATACAGACGATACAGTCGTGACTGCATCTACGTATGTTGCCGAGTTGAAGAATCGTTTTCAACACAGTTGGAAACAAGCGAATGTCAATCTACGTCAAGCCAGGCGGAGAATTACTCGTTACTTCAATCATAAGGCAAAGGATAGAGAACTTGAGGTAGGAGAGAAGGTGATGTTGCTGCTTTCAACCAGTCAGAATAAACTGCAAATAGGATGGAGAGGACCTTATGTAGTGACGGAGAAGATCTCACGTACCAACTACAAGATTTCTGTCCCTCAACCACCGAACCTGCACATCTGATGGCCATGAGTGTGGCTACTGAAGTCGAAGAAAGATCAACAATGGGAGTCGAGTACCCACTGTAAGCCCAAGAGACTTTTGAGGATGTGGAAATTAATCCCAACTTAACAAAGGATCAGCAGGAGCAAATTCGGGAACTTATGGTTATGTATGCAGACGTACTTACAGATAAGCCAGGTAGTACTGATTTGGATGAATTTGACATGAAGTTAAATGACACAATGCCTGTGCGAGTCAAGACTTACCCAGTTCCTTATGCAAAGCAAAAGACTTTAGAGGAAGAAATACAACAGCTACTCACCGCAGGAATAATCTCACCGTCTGAATCACCTTACAGTGCCAGCGTCGTTTTATTGAGAAAACCAAGTGGAGAACATAGATTGTGCATCGATTATCGACAGCTCAATGCTATTACTGAATTCCAAGCAGAACCTCTGCCTGATCAGAATAAACTCTTCACAGCACTCAACCGAGCTAAGTACTTTACTAGGATTGATCTCAGCAAGGGATATTATCAGATTCCTGTAAAACCGGAGGTTAGACCGTGGTTAGCTTTCAGCACGCCTGGAGGACACTATGAGTTCAACGTATTTCCATTCGGATTAAGTAATGCTCCTAGCGTTTTTACACGTATGATGAGAAAATTACTTGACCCACTACATCATCCAGACATTAGTCACTTCATGGATGACATACTGATCGCAACTGAAACATTTGACAAGCATGTAGAAACACTGAATCTTTTGTTCAGGCGCCTCAGAGAAACTGGTTTGACGGCTAGGCCAAAGAAATGTCAAATAGGATTCCAGGAATTGGACTTTCTAGGTCATAAGATGTGGACTGATAACTCCACAAGAGGGAAATGTGGATAAACTCCAGAGAGCACCTCGTCCAAAAACAAAGAAGGATGTGAGATCATTTGTATCCTTATGTGGATTCTATCAAAGATACATCAAAGACTTCAATACTCTGTCAGCACCTTTAACGGATCTTACCAAAAAGGGGAACCCAGAGAAAGTCAATTGGTCTGCTGAATGTGAGAGAGCTTTCACAGCACTCAAACAAGCCTTAACCAACCATCCAGTTTTACATCTACCAGACCTTGACCAACCATTCGTACTGCGTACCGACGCCAGTAACATTGGGATTGGAGCAACGTTGTTGCAAAGGAAAGGAGATAAATCATCAGAGCTATTCCCTGTAGCTTATGCCAGCAGGAAATTGAATGCAGCTGAGAAAAATTATAGTGTTATAGAGAGAGAGAGAGAATGTCTTGCGCTCGTATGGGGTATACAGAAGTTTCAGACATACCTATATGGAAAACACTTCACCGTACAATGTGATCATCAACCACTCATGTTTCTCGCAGCATCCAAAAATCTAAATGCAAGACTGATGAGGTGGTCACTACTTTTACAACCATACTCGTTCCAGATAGAATATGTCCCTGGAAGGATGAATGTGGGAGCAGACTTCTTAAGTCGACACCCAGTGTCTGATGAACCATGTCAATCAGATACGGAAGAGAATACATTGGAGTGAATCATATAGGAAAAGCTTGACAACTGTAAATGCTGGAAACTTAGTTCCATACCCTAGAACAATCTGGAGTGGGGCTATGTGACATAATCACCATCCATCATTTTGCAGTGCGTCAACATTTTCACACCAACTACAGAGAACAACATACAATTGACCACACCATTGAGAATCGAACACAACTTGACACTTGAGATAGACAGATGTCGGCTATTTTTTTAAAATTACCACGTCGATAAATAAGCATATTAGTGGAGGGAACACGTCACGTGATACACCCTTGACCTACGACAGCGTACATTTCTAGAAACCCGCGCATTCCTCAATCTACAGCCCTGACGACCGGTCAGAAAGCGAATGCGACCTGTGTTTTACATTAAAGAACGGCAGTTTGATCGTCTACTCACTAAGCTTGTGAATCCGCAGATCAATGTATTACCCAGATGTATGCAGCTGAGGTATACCGTGTTTGTGTTTCAAAATAAAATGTATTACTTATAAAATAAATCTCTGAAGTGTGAAATGGTCGATGCAACCTTCAAGCTACACCGAGCTTTCCCGGGCAAGACTAACAATCTCATAATGTCTCAAAACTGCAAACTCTGAAGTTCTTAACCACATCTGTTAGCTTTACTATGTGCATACTACATCAATCTATCACAGAAAAATGTATGAGGTGAGAATTCAAACGCACTTTGATGTTTTTCATCAAAACTGTTTCAGAATGCTTTCTGCAAACAAGCCAGTTGTGCACAAGAACCACTGCCTCACTTAAAATCGTATTTATTTCTGCCTATTTGAAATCTAAGGAGCTGAGAGAAGGATTATATCTTTCCTTTCCTCTTTATGAATTGAAATAATAGGGTTTGATAGAAAATAAATGTATTCATGTGTCAGATTTAACTCAGACAAAGCACTTATTAAATGCATTGCTTCAAAAAGGTTACGCTTCACAGACGCCTTTGTGATAGACAGCCTAGTTGTCCAGACCGGAACATAAACAAAACTTCGGTCTATTGCCAAATGTTGATCGCCAACAGAATGGACATGATGTGCACTGCTAGCAAGACGAAGAAGAAGAATGATTAGATTGATATGAAGAAGAAGAGAGGTGGATTAGGGGATGTATTTTATGTAACAACCTCTTACTAATGTATTGTTGTCATTATTTGTATGAATTACATTTTGTAACAAATACACATCAGGAATTCTGTATGTTGAACATGACTAACAATAAAACACATGATGAGTTAAACTCATATTAACTACTGGAGATAGGGACAAATAGTACAAGCTATAAGAACCCAATCAACAGAAGTTAACTCTACACATTACACAACACAACACAGCACTCCACACCACAACAACAGCAGGAAAAAGGAAATGATTATAGGAAGAAGAAGAAGACAAGTAGTTAATTTGGAAGGTACTGAGAAACATTTATACACACAAATGCATAACATTAATGAGTTGATGAAGATGTTATAACTGTATGTCATTTATAAAAATGCATCTTGTCCTTGTCTTGGTCTTGTCTTATCAGCCTGACCTGAATGATCCAAGGAACAACACATCATCACTCCTATCTGTGTCTGACTGTACACTTCTCAATGAACCACATGTACACTGAGAAAAATACATACAGAGGTACCCAAGAGATAGCAGGTGCATCCAGTGTAATGATAATCTCTGACCCCACACAAATTAACACAACACCACTTCTTCTGATCTTGTCCTTCCTGCTATGTTGTGTTCACACTTAATAACATGCTGGAAAAGATTACATTGGTAGGATTATATATGCCTCTGTAAATTTTACACAGTGATGTTCTTGGTGGCAACCTAACCAGAAGAGGTAGACAGGGAGAAAAGATGACCCACCCACATGAGATGGAAGATAAACTCAGGCCTTGAGCAGAGCAAGGGCAGCCTTCAGGGTAGCTTCACTGGCAAGAACTGAAGTGGATCCATCAGTCCATGGACCTAGGCTTAACCCATATCGACCACTCTAAGGTGACATTTTTCCTGGCCAACACACACTCCCTCCCAAAACTATAATTCATACCATAATTGAATTAAACCATGCCACACTACACTGTAAAACATTTTATTTATAAGAAGATTTACAACTTGTAGTATCATCATATTGATTGTTTATTGATTGATGAACTGTAAATGGAACTGATGTGCATTTTTCCATTTAAACATATGTTATGTAAAACAGATGAGAAAAAAATGAGAAATGTATACCCAAGCCAAAAGATACAGGCTCAGTCAATAAATGACATCAACAGTAACCGATTTCATATTTAATGTGTCACTTCAACCTGATTGTTAATTACCTGTTTATTTGTGTAAACAAGAGGTCAATGTATGTAATCTTTGTTAAATATTTTATTTAGCAAAGCAAACATAACTCAAAAAAGAATTAAAATAAAAGGGAAAAGAGGAGACTCTACATCTCTTGTCTATTCCAGACCCATGCTACATTTCACCTAATTCATACTGAGGAAGTCTTTCAGACATTTCACAGAATATCATGGGGGTTCGAGAGCTACTATAATCCAGGTGAAGGGGCAGAGACAAATTTTGTGTTCACTGATCTTCTAAAGAGGACCATTAACTATTAGACAAATAATTTAACAGAGCCTGTAATACTTCAAGGGTCGTATTCTTGATTTAATTACATATTGAAAGAGGATGGGGCCCAGCTTCTTAAACCAGAATATGGGTAATGCACAACAGTGATCCCCAGTCCCTTCAGAATATACGACACCAACTAATCACCAAAAGACCACAAATAAACTAATTAACTTACTAACCACAGCCAAATAACCATCAACTAACTAACTAACCACTAACCAACTAACTACGAGCCAACCAACTAACTAACCGTCAACCAACTAACCACCAACTAACTAACCACCAATCACATACATATCTAACCAACCATCAACAACCAAATAATTAACGAACGCCAGCCATCTAACCACCACCTAACAAATTAACAAGCTAACCGACAATTAACTAACCACCAACCAATTAACCACCAACCAACTAACCACCATGCAACTAACCACTAACTAACCAGTTAACCACCAACCAACTAACCCCCAACCAACTAACCACCAACCAACTAACCATCAACCAACTAACCATCAACCCACCAACCAACTAACCAACCAACTAACAACTAACCAGCCAACTAACCACTAAGCAACTAACTAGCAAACCACCAATAAATTAACCACCAACCAACTAACTAACTAACTAACCACCGACCATCTAACTAACTAACCACCAACCAACTAACCACCAACCAACTATCTAACTAACTAACCACCAACCATCTAACTAACTAACCACCAACCAACTAACCACCAGCCAACTAACTAACCACCAACCAACTAACCACCAACCAACCAAGTAATTACAAACCAACTAACCACAAACCAACTTACTAACCACCAACAAACCATCTAACCAACATCCAACTAACTAATCACAAGCCAGCTAACCACAAACCACCTAGCCAGTTAGTTACCAACCACAACGCCCCTGCCTGTCTGCCTGCCTGTCTCAAAACATGGTAATATGCATTGTTTATTTTCATAGCATTCATTGGACAGTGTTTCCACCTTCCTTTACCAATCGGTCGTCTTCTTAATCTGCAAGACGTCGAAGTCAACCCCAGCATTATTTTCGGTGTTTGTGATTTCTTGGCATGTTTGCGTTCAGTGGTTTGACATTACTTTCTGAGCGATCGGCACTTATAATATTTTATGAAAACCATCGTAGGGCTGTCTGCATTCAAATCGCCAGCAGCTGTTTTCTAGCACTGGATGCAGAATTGTGAACTGCGTCTGTGACTCCTTCGCCACAGAGCGCTAATCCCTATTTTACCTTTTGCTGACATCTTCCCACCCCCCCCTCCCCCTTTTCCGCGGATGTTCTCCCATCGAATCGCTAAGCTAATCCCTGAGCTTCTGACGTATTTGACCTTTGGTCCATTGACCCGCCTAAACCACACATCCATCGGTTGTTTAGATCAACTCAACTTGAACATACCTCTAGCCTTAATTGGACTTGCTGCATCTTGATCTTGGCTGTGTTAATATATCCTACAGAAGTCCACACGGCTAAGTTGTCTGCACAGATGCAGGTGTGCACTTTGGCAGGAACATTTTCTCTTATGTCATTTATGTATACTAGGAAAAGTGTTGGTGAAAGAACTCTTCCGTGGGGGAAAGCCTTGTTGCAACAACATTTTTCCTAACTGCTGTGTCCTTGTACTTTTATTCTGGCAGTTGTGTTCGCAAGATATAAGCTGATCCATCTGTACATTTTCCCACGTTTTTCCCATTTTTCGCAATTTTAATTAATGTCAGTCCCTCCTTCCATTTTTGTTATCGAATGTTGTTTTTTTTTTAAAGTCTAGCCAGACCACTCATGACGAAGGGGTTACGGACGTAGTTAATAAACTCGTATGCAGCTTTCGAAACAGTTGTGGGCGATTTGGAAGCAGACCGCCTTGCGTTGATTTGTATAAATTTTATGAGTGCCAGTCGTTCAGAAGGCAATGGGAAACTAGTGAATGTAGACTTACCAAGAAATCACAAACTGCCATAAAATGCTAGGGTTGACTGCGACGTCCAGTAAATGATATACAACTAACTTTTTTTTTCTTTTAAAACTCCGACCGTAAATGTGTGCTGTTTCTCTTGAATGGCATCCTCTTTTCCCTGAGCTATGTGGGTTATTATAACTTCTGTAAATCACTGTCTAAATCCTGCTTGTTGTGGAGTTAAGATATGTTTTTCTTTTAGATGCCACATTAGCCTGTAATTAATGCGTTACATTAATTTTCTTACCTGCTCCATAGCGAAGGTGTTACGGACGCAGTTCGTAATTCCGCATTCCCACGTTCGAAACAGCTGCAGACCAACCTTGCTTTGGTTTTTTTTTTTACGAAATGGGATGAGTGCCGGTCCTTCAGAAAGCAATGGCAAACTATTGAACATAAACTTGCCAAGAGATCACATCAGCAAAATATGCTGGTGTTGACTGCGACGTCCTGTAAAGAATATGCAACTAACTTTGCTTAGCTTAATTTTCCTACACAGTTGAGTAAACTGATGTGTGGTTAGTAATTTAGTTTTGCCATGTTTTTATTCTTCTTTGGTACCGGTATTAACCTAACTTCTTTCCATGCCCTTGGGACTATTCCTCTCTTCCAGCTGTAGTTTAGCACTTATAATAGTTTTTTTTTTTTTCATGAGCGTCCAGTTCTGTTAGCAATTTATTTATGATTTCGTCATGGCCAGGAGATATCTTCTTTTTGAGAGCTCTCATTACCTGTTCCATCTCCTCCATGTTTAAATTTGTTATCATATATTATGTTCCTAGTTCTATGGTATGATTGTATGTTTATTCGGCTTTGATGGCATTGTCTTGTTCCCTTGAGACAGCAATGTATTTTGCCCTAGTATAACATTCCATCAGCGCGTTTGCAACTTGCTGCCCTGTAAGCAAGATGTTTCCCTGTTTCATTGTCATTTGTTTCTTACCGGGTCCCTCATTATTCGTCACTTTTACCAGTTTCCTTTGTTTATTTCCATCTTTGTCTATGTTCAGATTTTATTTTTATTTTTTACTTTTCTTTTCTCCAACAGTCTCTTCTTGTTTGATTTAGTGTTCTCGTGTATTTTTCTGAGATGACTCTGAGAGAGACGGTTGCATTAGTGGTTTGTTCTCGCTCTGCTGTCTTCTTGGCATTCCGACGTTGTCCTCCAGAGTTTGTAGTTCTTCAGTCGAGTATGATTTATAATTATTCCTAGCCCGCCTATAGCAGGGCATTCAGTAACAACCTGAATAATTGCTTTGTACAGAGTTTCAATCACTGTTTTCATTTTGCCATGTCTTTTTTTTTTTAATATTCCCACAGTGCTTGGTTGTAATTATGGCATATCTATCCTAAAAGCTAAGGCTAACGTAGTACTGGTACACCACCTTCTTTAGTAGAAACTGGGTTTGTCATCTGGTTTGTTGATTAAATGGAGATTTGAATCTATTCCCCAGTCCTCCACTTCATCTCCTCTGTTATTGGTATCTGCATATCCCGTCTTTCTGCGCGACTATACAATTCTCCGAGTATTATGCAGTTGGAATCATTGATTTCCCAGTTTGATAACGCTAGATCTTTAGATCCTCCTAAAGTACTGGAGAGTTTTGGTCACAGACCATAACTTTAGGAAGGGAAAAGCCCAACTGCACCTCCACGTGGTAGAGGATGAAAACACACCACGGTGTGGCTAACACAGCTCTTGGGACCGAGTATCCACCGGAATAAGTGGACAACCAGCTGAGCAGAGCAGGGCACTCACTTTTTGGCCGGATTTATGAAGTGAGATCCGGCCGGAGCCGGATTTACAAATAAAAAAAAAATAACGTACTACATCACTTGACTTAGGTGAGTGGAGTCACTCGACTGTTCATTACTGCAGTTCATTACTATAGACATGACAATGATGACATATACTCATATTAAATCATTTAAATGTAAAATAATTACATTTACATTAGAATAAGTAATTAAGTAATATTAAGTTCCATAAGTTCAAGATGAAACATAATACATAAGCACATAATGCTAATTTAGTAATTTTAATTTTTAGTTTTCAGTTTCAGTTTTTAGTTTTCACATTGTTTTCAGTTGGCAAATTGGCAGCTCAGTTACAACTCACAACAACAATACATTGAACAGATTGAATTTATTGAAATACATTCATTCAGTAATTTCACTATTTCAGTCAGTCAGTCTTCATTAGGACTGTGAAGTTGAACTCTCAGAGTCAAGAAGGGATGAGTTGTATTTCAGGAAAATCAAGGTCTCCGCATTTTGTGGTAAAAAGCTACTACGGTGGTCAGTGATAATGTCTCCTGCAGTACTGAACAGCCTTTCCGATGGCACACTTGTAGGTGGTGGTGCAAGAAATGCCTGCGCTAGTCTAGCCATACTTTGAAATCTTTGCTTATTGGCATGCCACCATGAAACTGGATCTGACTGTCGAGTTTGAAGTGGCTCTGACAGGTACTGTGTCACCTCAGTGTTAATGCTGTTGCCTTCGGCACTTGCAGAACGATCTGTGGTGGGAATTTCCTCGACAATTGTGTCAAAACAGCTCCATAGGCTGGACTCGTACTGTGTGGCAGTGCTCACAGAAGTCAAAACACTAGTACTACTACTACTACTACTAGTAGCTGATGGATCCTGTGGACTGACTGTGTTTGCTGAATCAATAATGGAGTTAGCTGCTAACAGCAGATGGGCTCGTGCATCACTTCTACCACGTTCGGAGAAGAAGCACAGCTTGAATTGAGGATCCAGTAGTGTGGCACAGGTGTAAACACTGTTGGATTCAATGTCCGCAAATCTGCTGCTAACAGCTTCAAGCAGGGCTGCTTTCATAGTTTTGATCCCAGCATCACTACCTTCTTTCTGGAGGAAAGCCATGAGTGTTTTCACTAGGGCTGTACCAGATTCAAATTTTTGAAATCCGGCCGCAGCCGGATTTGGCCGGATTTATGAAGTGAGATCCGGCCAGAGCCGGAGCCGAAGCCGGATTTGTAAAAATTGCCGGATTCCGGATTTGCCGGAGCCGGAGCCGAAATCCGGTACACCCCTAATACAGAGTGACTATGAAAAATAGGTACAATGCAATAGCTAAAATACAGAGTATAAATGAACAATAGGAAATGTTAAGGGACTCCATTCATCAAACTAGCAAAGAAATATTACCGGAGAGAAGCCAAAAAGCTAAGAAAATAATGTATGAATGAAGAAATCTTAATTCTGATGGACAAAAAGAAACAGAATAAAAATGACAAGTATGCTAAGATAAATAAAGAAATAAAAGATAAATGTGTGAAGACAAAAGAAAGTTGGTTAAACGAGCAATGCAAAAAAATAATTGAATTAAATTCCATTAAAGATCAAAAAAGTATGCACAGACAAATCAGTGAGCTCACAGGAAGAAAATTAAGAATAAAAACATGGTGTTTGAAATCAAAAACAGGAAAGATATTATTGGAGGAAGGTGCTATAATGAAGAGGTGAAATGAGTATATAAGAGAATTATTTAATGGAGAAAGGGAAGAATTAACAGAAGAAAGTAACTTAGAAGGCCCACCTATTCTAAAAGAAGAAGTTGCTGACGTATTGAATCATATGAAGAAAGGAAAAACAGCTGGGCCAGATGAAATCACAGAAGAAGAATTAGAAGTATTGGGAGAATTTGGGGTATGATATATTAACCAAAATGCTAAATGATATTTACAACAGTGATTATTAACCGAGCGATATGCTGAAATCTGTATTTATAGCAATACCAAAGAGACCAGGAGCAATTGAATGCGAAGATTTTCGTACAATTAACCTCATAAACCATGTAACTAAGCTTCTACTCAGAATTATAATGAGAAGAACAAGAACGAAAATAAAAATGGAAATTAGTGAAGAACAGTATGGTTTTATGGAAGTAAAGGGTACAAAAAATGCAATATACATATTACGAACAGTAATAGAAAGGTAAATAGAGAAACAGAGAGTCATATATTTATGCTTCATAGATTATACTAAGGCATTTGATAAAGTAAAACATGATGAGCTGATTAAAATGTTGGAAGATATCAACATTGATGGGAAAGATTTAAGAATAATAAAGAATATATACTGATAATACTGGAACCAAATAGCAGCAATTAAAATGGGAAATAAAGAGGATAGTTACGAACAGATAAAGCTAGGAGTACGACAGGGGTGTGTCTTGTCACCCAATCTCTTCTCCCTCTATAGCGAAGTAATAATGAGAGAGATCAAAGAGAAGCCAGGAATAATAATGGGAGGATTTAATATAAACAATATACGCTATGCAGATGACACAGTATTGGTGGCGGATAATGCAACAGACCTACAACAATTCTTGGATATTGTTGTAACAGAGAGCGCACAGAAAGGACACTCCTTGAATATCAAGAAAACAGTAACAATGAATATCAAAGAAAATAGGGACTCCAAAATGTGACATAGAAATAGAAGGATAAATTCTCAACCAATTGGATACATTTAAATACCTAGGGGCACTTATAACATCAGAAGGAAGATGTACAACAGAGATTAAGAGCAGACCTTTTTTTTTTTTTTTTTTTTTTTTGCATATCCTTTACAGGACATCGCTGTCAACACCAGCATCTTTCAGCTGTATGTTTATCTCTTGGCAAGATTACGCTCAGTAGTTTGCCATTGCTTTCTGAGCGGCCGGCTCACACACCCCGTAAGTTACCGATGTGATTCGAACCACTGCTAATTCTTACCGTCATCACATCACCGACGAGAGTTTACGAGATTACGGAGAAAGGTCATAACCTCTAAGCCACGAAGCCGACAAGAGCAGACTATGGCAGGCAAAATCCGCATTTCAGAAAATAAAGAGTATCTTATGCAATAAGTCGCTATCAATGAATGTAAGAAAGAGAGTGCTAAAACCAGTTTTGCAGTATGGAAACGAATCTTGGAATGGAAATGAACAAATTAGGAAGAACTTAGAAGCAGCAGAGATGTGGTTTTTAAGACGAATGTTGTGAATTCCTTGGACTGCCAGAGTAACTAACATTACTAACAACGATTGCCTGAAAGGGGCTGATGAAGCTAGAACACTATATACAACAATAAGAAAGAAACAAACAGCTTCTTTGGTCATGTGATGAGAAGAGAGGCATTGGAGAACATCATGACAACTTGAGAGATCGAGGGGAAGAGAGGCAGAGGCAGACCGAGAGAAATTATGCTGGACGGATTGAGACGGTGGCATGGAGGAATATCATCAGCAGAGTTGATCCAGTACACCAAAGACCGAGATCTGTGGAGAGCCATGAACGCCTACGCCAGCCGACAGGGCACTTGATGATGATGAGATCTTTAGATACTAGGCTGTATATGTTGTAAATTATGAGTTTTGATTTCTTTCGCATTAAATCAACCCATATTATATCTGATTGCTAGTGTTTACGGAGATGCCACTGTATGGTTTAGAGTTGTGTATAAGTTCTAGTACGCAACCCTTGTGTCCTTCGCGGGAAAGAAATATTGTCTCATATCTCCTTTATAGAAACATGTGATCGTCGTTGAGGTGTGTCTCTTGAATGCATGCCACATAATGTTTTCTTCATAAATGTGATGGGCTGAAGCTATCTGTTATTTGTTTATTTTTATTTAATGGACTTCTTCAGCGATCCACTTTGGTAAGTTAAGTGAGTAAATGTTGCAATTTCCCGATGTGCATTGACACTATGTAACTTCAACATAAAGCTCGTTGCGTTGCAATGTTTTGTCAAGCCTTGAGCAACAGATACCTGGCAATCATTTTCTCTATCTCAATCAGCCAACTAAGCAATGCCGTCTCCACAATGACAATTGACTGCATTAGATCTCCAGTGTGTTCTGACATTCCTGGTTTCACAGTCTGACAGACTGCAGTTTATCCATTTCTTGATGTCATCTTCCCATTTATATCACAGTCTGAAAGACTGCAGTTTGTCCATTTCTTGATGTCATCTTCCCATTTGTATCACAGTCTGGCGGACTGCAGTTTGTCCATTTCTTGATGTCATCTTCCCACTTGTATCACAGTCTGGCGGACTGCAGTTTGTCGATTTCTTGATGTCATCTTCCCACTTGTATCACAGCCTGACAGAATGCAGTTTGTCCATTTTTTGATGTCATCTTCCCATTTATATCACAGTCTGACAGACTGCAGTTTGTCCATTTCTTGATGTCATTTTCCCATTTGTATCACAGTCTGGCGGACTGCAGTTTGTCGATTTCTTGATGTCATCTTCCCACTTGTATCACAGTCTGACGGACTGCAGTTTGTCGATTTCTTTATGTCATCTTCCCACTTGTATCACAGTCTGACGGTCTGCAGCTTGTCCATTTCTTAATATCATCTTCCCACTTGGGCAGTACATAAATAAACACACATAGTATTGTTTGGCACTCATAGAAGGAGATGAAGAAGGAAGTAGAGATTAGAAGACGCACTAGACAACATAAAATTTGAAAGTTATAGTTCGAACCTGTCACATCCAAATGACGACAGCGCCTCGCTGCAGAAACAAGTGAATTTCGACGCATGACTAACTAGACACTCCCACTTGTATGCTTACATTTTACGTACATATTAATGTTGCCAAAATATCTGAATCGTCTTGTATTTCCTACTTCACTCGAAATTCAATATAAAGCCCTTATAGAGGATCCTAAGCAATTGTCTGCTTTCTTCCAGGTGTAATGTTTATACACTGCTACGTCTTTCTGATGCAAAGTTTTATAAACTGAACCTTGCTCTTTCTGGTGCAATGCCTTAAAAATTGGTCCTCTTTCTTTCTGGTGAACAATTTAATAAACTACTCTTTGTTTTTATGCTAGCTATATATGTGTATAGACCAATCGCCACTCGATGAGTGAAGTGGTCAATTTAATGCCGGTAGCCCTTGGGTATTTAGTGATAGTACCATGTTTCCTGTAAAAAGTAACGACCATTGACTTTAACTGTACAACTGGGAATTATCCGCATCTTTGCTATTACTGATGCTTCTGTGTTTTTATTATTCAAGCTGAGGCCCCGTCCTCACTTCTACAACCTTTCTATGGATCATTTTATTTAGTACCTGCGATCTTGTTGCTATTAACACGATATCATCAGGATAGACTAAGTTATTGATTTTTTTTTTCATTCGCTCGCTGTGAACACGAGCGTAGTCAATAAGCGTACTACTATTTCTAGTGCACTGAACTGATTTTTGCCTGTTTATTTTTATTTATTTTTTTTTTTTAGCATATCCTTTACAGGACTTAGCTGTCAACACCAGCATCTTTCAGCTGTATGTTGATTTCTTGGCAAGATTACGCTCAGTAGTTTGCCATTGCTTTCTGAGCGGCCGGCTCACATACCCCGTAAGTTACCGATGCGATTCGAACCACTGCTGATTTGAACCGTCATCACGTTACCGACGAGAGTATAAGAGATTACGGAGAAAAGTCATAACCTCTAAGCCACGAAGCCGGCGCCTGTTTATTAGCATTCCTTATTACTTGTGTCCCTCGCTATTCGGCGAACCAACTGGTAGGTACTTGTAATTTGCGTTCCAAGTCCAGAACGAGAAGTCAACATTTTAGTCCAACTGACCGGTTTAGGGGTTGAACCCACTACCTATGCATCAGCACACCGGATGTTTAAATAAAGACAACCAATTACAATCTTTGGTGTCTTTTATATAGACCTCATTATATGCCCTCCGGTATAAAGAGTTAACAAGAATAAGAAGAACTGCAGTAAAGCTTAAAAAGGCAATGAATGAATCACCATAAACGTGAAGTAGATTGTGAGCTTTACTAAAGCACGATTACAAGAAACAAATTGGACGTTGCGGCCAAAGCCTTCGTCAGCATTGAACAAATAAACACAAACCGACACAAAACTACATGAAACACATTACATGACAATATTAAGGGTACTTATCTGAATCTGTATCCTATCTTGGAGAGTGGTATAACACCGGTATAAAGAGAACAACTCTGGAGGCAGTATACATCCTTGCCTGACACCCTTCGTTGTGATCCAAATGGATTTATGTTCGTTTAGCTTTTACTTGATAGCAACATATTCTTTGGTGTTTTCGTGTTTTTGCTTTCAATGTGTAAATGTTGTAATAGTTAGATTATGTCTACATGCATCATTCTGTCAGCTGCTTTTGTTTTGTCAATTAACCATAGGAACTACGAACGGATCTATATTTTCTTCTCATACTTCTTCTTCTTCTTCTTCTTCTTCTTCTTCTTCTTCTTCTTCTTCTTCTTCTTCTTCTTCTTCTTCATCTTCCTTCGCCCTTTATTCCCCCATTGGATCATAAGCTCACTACCAGCTCATTCCACTCCGTCCTATACTAACTGTCCCCTGCAGCTCCGTCCATGTCTTCCGCATATTATTCATTTCTGTCTCTACTTCTCATAGCAGAGTTTTGGTCTTCCTCTATTTGCCTTGTGGATTCCAGATAAAGACCTTTATACTTGTACTATACTCAGGTTTCCTCAATGTATGGCCAATCCAGCGCCAGCGACTTTTCTTCAACGTTGCGATTCACTGGTGTTTGTCCAGTTCTCTCCGTGAGCTCCACATTGGAGATTCTGCCATGCTATTTCAATCCTTCTATTTTACCTAGGCAAGCGTTAATGAAATATTTTAGTCACATGAAACGTCATGTAAGTTCGGAGAGAAAAATAATGGAGGTATATATGCCTGGGAAGAGAGGAAGAGGAAGGTCAAAGAGAAGATGTGTGTAGGATGTGGCGGATGGTCTCCAGAAGGGTGATCTTGCTTATGATCGAGAGGTTTTCCGGAATGTTATTATGGGAGCGAGGTTCTGCAAAGGACTTGCTACTGAATGAATGAATCGTTAATGAACGTTGTTAGTTTATTTGTAATTGTTTTAGTCGTTCTCTGTGTTTCTGATCCATACAGTAGAACACTGATTTGACGTGATGTGTGTAATATTTATTGTGTCTTAGATACTGAAACATGCCACTATTCTGTCAGCGAAACAGTTTCAGAAGAAACTATTGTGTCCCCTACACACAACATCAAGTCTTGTGTATCTCCTTTCTCTCTTTTTCTATTGCTTTCTCAGCTTTGCATTGTATACATCCCCCACCCCCTCCTTCCTTCCTTTCTTTCTTTCTTTTCTCTCTCTCTCTCTCTCTCTCTCTCTCTCTCTCTCTCTCTCTCTCTCTCTCTCTCTCTCTCTCTCTCTCTCTCTCTCTCTCTCTCTCTCCTTCCAATGACTATTTCCAAATCGCTCTTATTAAAATAGTTATCCGAGATACTCTAGTGCCCCTTTCCTATGCCATTAAGCCTTGTTTTTTATTATTTCATTTCTTTCTTAATATTTCCTTATATGCCTGTTATACTCCTTTCTGTGCATTTTAAACGCCTCTATCTCTATATTTCTCTCTTTCTCCCCCGCTCCCCCCCCCCCCCCCGCTATTCCTCGCCCTGTCTTCAGTATCACCAAATATATCACACTGGAATTGTTAACGGAGTACCTTTAGTGTCTTCTCTCTTTCTGTTTCTTTCTCTGCTTTGCATTTCATACGCCTCTTTCTTTCTCTGCTTTGCATTTCATGCGTCTCTTTCTTTCGTTCTTTCTTTCTTTTTTTCTCCCCCTCTCTCTCTGGCTCTCATACTCTTTCACCCCTCCCCCCGATAATTTCAAAATCTCTCTTATTAAACCAGTTAACTGAAATACTCTTCTGTATTTCATATGCCTTTTACACACACACACACTCTCTCTCTCTCTCTCTCTCTCTCTCTCTCTCTCTCTCTCTCTCTCTCTCTCTCTCACTCGCTCACTCTCCCTTTCTATGTTACTAAATTTATATCACTGGAATTGTTAAAGAAGAACCTTTAGTGTGTTCGCTCTTTCTGTTTCTTTCTATGCTATGTATTTTCCTTTACTCCTCTCGCTTTATCCTTCTAAATTTGTGTGTTTCTATTCCTTCTCATTCGTTTCACTTTCACTTTAACAAACCTTAAAATCACATCACAAAAAACTTCTCTTTCCAGTAACATGCTCGCAGAACGTAGATGGTCATTGTTAAAAACAGGCAATCTATGTGGATTGGCCCGTACAAATCAAACTCATTATTCCGATTAAAAACGAAGACATTCTGAAATATTCCTCTTGTATAAGGACTTATCAACTTTTCTGTGGCGTCGTCTACCAATGCTATTGCTTGCCTTCCTATTGTTAATATGCCCCATTCAGTGAGTAAGACTGATTCGATATGAAATGGAGACTTTATGCTTCTTTCTAATGTTAACAAAGTATGCTTCCTACATACATTGATACAGATTGGCTGCTGGTACCGATACTCGATTCAAATACACTTGCGCAGATCTCTGTAATATTCTGCGAGGCTTTCTCAATCCTTTGATATTAATATCAGCAAGTATTTCACCTCAGACACAGATTTCAAATATGCTCGAATAGACATGGAAGTTTATTTTTTCTTTGAAAAGAACAGGCTCTATGTATCCCCTCAACACTCTTTTTCTCGTTTCAATTGACATCTTTTTATTGGTCAGAATGTTTTTCATCTTGCTAAAGGCTACTTTCGCCATGGCGATTCTTGTTCTAATCTCTTCAAGGCATCTCCCATCAGATGTTATGACTGTTCCAAGATAATTGTACCGATTCACTTGTTGAAGAATATTTCCATTTACTTGTATATTACATTGTGGCACTTCCTCCTTCCTAGTGACGACCATAACCTGAGTCTGTTTTTAGTAAAAATTTAGTAGATGCGATTGTTACACACAGTGAACAACTAGGGTTAGAATTAAATTGTAAAAAGACACAGATTATGGTCGTCACTAGGAAGGACGAAATACCACAATGTAATATACAAGTAAATGGGAATATTCTTCAACAAGTGAGCAGGTACAATTATCTCGGAACAGTAATAACATCTGATGCGAGATGCCTTGAAGAGATTAGAACAAGAATCGCCATGGCAAAAGTAGCCTTTAGCAAGATGAAAAACATATTGACCAATAAAAAAAATGTCAATTGAAACGAGAAAAAGAGTGTTGAGATGCTACATTGAACCTGTACTTTTGTATGGATGTGAAGCGTGGACAATGAGCAGTCAGGCTGAAAAACATCTGATGGCTGTAGAGATGTGGTTTCTGAGGAAAATGCAAAGAATACCATGGACAGCCAGAAAGACCAATGAACAAGTCCTTCAAGAAACAAATGAAGATCGTAAATTGATTAGAGAAATTAGACGTAGACAGTCAAAATTTTTTGGGCATGTTATGAGAAGAAATGGATTGGAGAATTTGGTGACAACTGGTAAGATCGAGGGGAACAGACCAAGGGTAAGACCTAGAAGCAAGTACCTGGATGGCTTGGCCTTGTGGCATGGTCGAGACAGAAACACGGAGCTGATTCACGACTCTGGTGATCGAGTGAGATGGCAGAACATGACCGCCCACGCTTACCGGCATGGCACATGATGGATGGATGGAGTTTCCATATCTTTGATTATATTACTCATATATTCTCGCTTCTGCTGTCGAACTATTTTTGTAGCCTCTTTACATTCATTTCTATATTGTTCTTCCTTTTGAATGTTGTTGATGTCATATATCCATAGCTGTCTGGCATTCTTTTTCCTAATGACTGCTTCTTCACATTTTGGATTGAACCATCTGTTCTTTCTATGCGTGGTTAACACACCGAGACATTCTTCTGCGGTAGATTGAATTGTAGGCTATTCTTGATGTTCAACCAAATTTGGTCAACGCTTTCCTCTAACGGGTTATGTAGAATTTCAAGTTTACATTTTATTTCATCTGCAAATTTCTCTTTGACTGTAATTTCTTGTAGTTTTTCTCTGTTATGTGTTGTAGTTTAGTATAGAAAGCTCTCTTACGTTTTATTTTAAGTTTTGCCCCAACGAGGAAGTGGTCGTTGTGGCACTCAGCTCCTCAATAGCTTCTAACTTGTTGTATGTTTGATGCATTTTTGTTGTTAATTAAAATGTGATCTATTTGATTATAGGTTCTCTTGTCACACGATTTCCAAGTTTGTTTATGTATATCCTTTCTTTGCAGTCTGGTACTGCTGATCTGCAGTCCTTTGGCTTCTGCTAGGTTGATATCATTTGAAATTGTATGTAGGCTTTCCATACCGGCAACTTTTTTATGAGTTTGCTCTCTGCCTATTTTTGCGTTGAAGTCTCCCACAATCAGGATGCCCTGTTTGGGGGTTTCTTCTATAACATCTTCCAGAACATTATAAAAGTCTTCTTTAATATCATCTTCTTTCTTTTCAGTAGGTGCATGTACATTAAACATCGTTATATTTTTCCATTTACCTTTTATTCGTAATTTACTAATCCTATCATTAACAGCTTTAAAGTTTAGAACGTTCCACCATAACTCTTTTTTGATGACAAATCCTGTTCCTAATTCATGTTTATTTTGGGTGTTTCCTCCATATATTATAATCATTCCATTTTGCTCTAGAGTACCCTCTCCTGGCCACCTAATTTCTTGAATTGCTGTTATATCCATTTTATACTCAACCAGCTCCCGGGTTAATTCTTCGGCCGCTCCAGCTCGATATAGTGTCCGCACATTCCATGTTCCAAATCTCAAAAGTCCTTTGACGTTCCAAGGTCGATGTCCAAATAAGTCAGTCCGAATTCGAGGCTCATGTATCTGTTTCGTAACAAAATAGTTTTCACAAAAGTGGGGATGTTAACCCCACGTTTCAACCCCCAACCTGGAGGACCAGGGTGTTTCTCTTTGTCTGTTCTCTACCCTTTGACCTGTCCGGTTTGGGGGGCCCTGCTGGTAGTTACGCTACCGCCGGCATAGCTTTCAGGGTCATTGAGAAACTCAAGCTCCCCCACCACGACAAGGTGGAAACGCCATCGGGGGATATATATATATATATATATATATATATATATATATATATATATATATATATATATATATATATATATATATGCCGGTCTCTCTGGCTGTGGGGTTACAACACTTTCTCTCTGTAATCCCGTTTATCACGCAGAGTCTCGCAGCGGAGCGAGAACTGAGGTGGTTCGACCCCCGCTCGTGACTTGCGGATACTGAGCCGGCCGCTCAGAAAGCAATGGCAAACTACTGAGCGTAATCTTGCCAAGAGATCAACAGACAGCTGAAAGATGCTGCTGTTGACAGCTAAGTCCTGTAAAGGATACGCAAAACATTATTATATATATATATATATATATATATATATATATATATATATATATATATATATATACATTCTGCATTTGAGAGTTGTTTTTCTTGGTATGTGGTCATAGGTAGTCGTAAAACATATATATATTTGTAAAAACTTGCTGTGTGAAAGATAATGGAAAATTGGATGGTAGAGAAAATAATAATAATAATCGTCCTCTTTTTGTCTTCTTCTTCTACTACTTTTCTTCTTCATCATCGTCCTTATCATCGTTATTATCATCATTATCATGATCTTCTTTTCGTTTTCTTCTCTTACTTTTCCTTCCCCTCCTGCCTCTTCGTCTTCTTTTTTTTTTTTTTTTTCTTGTTCTAATTTGACAGAGAATAAGACACGAAAACGGCGTATCACTAACATCAGAAAGAATCAGTCACCATATTTGGCCTGGGTTCGTAGGTCATCCCTGCCTAAAAGTGGGTACCGGGAAATATCTTAGGAAATAAAGACGACCTTTGGCTAAGATCAAAGTGTAGATATGT
>OY992877.1:142105564-142193064 GCA_963921405.1 Cepaea hortensis | reverse complement strand
TTGTGCGTGATTCGCTTCCGTAAATCAGGATTGGCTCAATATAGCTCTTAAGAACTCTTTTCCTCACTTATTTTGGCCCAGATAAATTGCTGAAAATGTTCTTTATCTGGTGAAATGCTGCATTTGCTTGGACCATTCCAAGTATAACTTCCTTCAGGCAACTGCCATCTGCTGTTACTAGAGTGCCTAAATACTTCATTCAATACATTGACTTGTATCAGATTAGGATTAGAAACGAACTGGACAAGCCAAAATGCCCGCATACTGACAGCTGCAGAAGTGACTAGATACTCGCTAAAACTATAAGCAAAATACAAATACTAGTATATGACATATAAACAGAAGAGGTTGGATTGAGAAAGCGGTTTTACGTGCAAAAATTGCCAAGAGAGCAGTGGCGTGCAGAGGGGGTGCGGGAGGGGGGGGGGTGCGACGGCGCCGGGCATCCAGCCGGGAGGGGGCCACCCAGTTAGGAAGAGGGGGCAGCACAGTGCAGTCGGAGGCGAGGAGGAATGAATGAGGTAAAGAACAATTTAGGGGCATCCAATCAAGGGGTTGGCCCCGGGCATCAAAGAACCTCTGCACGCCACTGCAAGAGAGGCAGAGAAAGACAGGGGAATATAAATAATAATATAAGCAAGATCAGCGCAGCAGCTAGTACTATTATTATTGTGTTTCGTTCACTCGCTTTTAATTCAAGCGTAGTCCATACGCATGTTACTATATCTAGTGCTCCAGACTAATTTTTGCCTGTGGATTAGCTTTCCTTCTTAACAGTGTACCTCGCCATCAATCGAACCCACTCCGACATCAGAGGTTCTTGTAATTTACGTCCCCAAGTCAAGGACGAGAAGTCTTCTTCTTCTTCTTTGCGTTCATCCGGAGTGTTTTGTTTTTTCAGATGTGATTGCGGTGTATCTGTTATGCACCCTTGGGCCGAAACCCGTAGGCCAACACATCCGACTTTAGCGTGCTTTTGTTTGACCAGGTAGCATTCCTGAGAGACTCTCACTTTTTGCGGTACCGTCCACAAGCCAGCTGGCCAAGTTGGAACGGTCGAAGACAACGGTCGTCCCTCAAAGGAAGGCAGGGACAGTCCATGGCATTTTCCGCCATCCAGGGTGGCTTCCATAATTGCAAGGCCGGCCATAGCGCCCTAGTACTGGGCTCACCGAGGGAATCGTCACGTCCTGCTCATGGCTGCATTAATTCCTCACTTCAATATATTGGGCATTTCGTTCGCCCCGTGCCGTTCCCGCACAAACCAGACTTGTCTGCAGTTAGTATCCACTCAGCGAGTTTTTCGGACATGTGCTTGTCGTTGTGTCCGTCAGAACTGTTCCAGACACGTCGGATATTCGGAAAATTACCTAGTCAGAGCTGTTCCGAACAAGAGCGGCATTTGGAAACTAGGTAGCTGTTCCTAGCACAAGGGAAGACTAGTTAGAGCTTTTCCGGTCACGAAAGACATTTCACTCGGACGTAATTGCGTAGTGCCATTTTTATTTTGCCGCCCGTAGACTGGCACTTCCGACTTCAGCGGGCATTTTTAATGAGGTTAGCCTTCCTTGGGTTTCGAGACAAGTTAGACTCTTATTTCGACTTCCACACAGCAAGCTGCCACGTAATGGATTCGCAAGCCAGGCGTTCCATTTCGTATCAACGAGACAATGTGCCACCTTTGACACCACTCTATGAGTTAGATACATTTTTCGTAACCATTTCATTCGACTGGGGCACCTTCTTCACCCTTTTAGTACTCGCTCACGAGGTAGGCTACATGTGCTGACGGCTCAGCACCTTACCTCCGTACAGCAGTGAGCGAGAAACGGCCAGGCCCTCTCATCCGGGGATCCCTCATATCCCCCAGCTGAGAGCCTTCGGACAGGTATCTGAACTGGGCATGTAGCGTGCTCAGTATCCCACCTCCATTTTTCGGTAGTTGAGTATCGGCCCGGCTCTCTCATCCAAGGGGTAGTAGAGTAGAGCGTTCAGCTACATCTCTCAGGTGGAGGCCTTTGTTTAAGTGTCTGAACCACGTTTGTGGCTTCGTGCGCCTGAGTTTAAATTTTGACTGCTATCCACAGTCTACCTGCAGAGCAGCAGGTTGTGTCTCTCTTAGTCTAGTCCCTATCCCAAGAGCTGTCCAGTATGTAGTTTATATCCATTGGCACAGCGCTTGGGGTCAGTGGGACACTCAAGCTCCCCCTCCGCGGCAAGGTGGAGACACATCGGGGGAGGGACGAGAAGTCAATATTTTAGTCCAACTGACAGGTGTAGGAGTTGAACTACCTCGACATCAGCACACCGGATGCTAAAGAATGTGCGTTCTTATCCGTTTAGCTGGCCGGCCAGGTGGGCCTGTGTTTCAATCGCCATGGTGGTGGGGATTTTGTTCTTAGAATTGACCTGCGTTCCCAGCCTAAAATTGATAACGGGAAATTCTCTGGGAAATATGGGCGACCGGCACAATATTAACAGTTCCCCCCCCCCCCCGCCCAACCCCATTGATTGCAGATTGTTCGTAAAAATATGAGTCTAACTATTAATGTATACATGGGACCGCGGTTGCGTAGCGACTAGACGCTCGCCTGGTGGCCCGATAATCATGTGTTAGATCAGGGCTGAACTAATTTTTGTAATATCCCGGGCTGCCATGTTTACCCAGCCTAAAATGGGTACGGGGGGCACGCTATGAGAACAAATAAACTAGAGAACTTGGTGACACATGGCAAGATGGAAGAAAAAATAACAAGGGGAAGGCAGAGGAGCAAATATCTAGATGGTTTGGCCACTTGGCATGGTCGAGACAAGAACACAGAACTGATTCACAGCTCTGATAATTGTGTAGATGGCGAAACATGACCGGCAAAGCTTATCGGCATGGCACATGATGATGCAAGATGGGATGCCCATTGCGTTTGTTTGCTGCGTTTCCATTTGTAACAAGTCGGTGATTTATTTTACAACGTTATGCATCCCACAGGTTTCTCTACAATCCCGTGGCTCATTTATTATTTATAGCTTTGCTTTTAATAACCTTGTTCTGATTCCTTTCGTTCACTTGGAATTAGGCTATATCTGCAACACTTTTAAAACCACTGTTACACCAGCAACAACAACCACAACTCTTCCTGCTGCTGATAATATTACTACTACTACTACTACTACTACTACTACTACTACTACTACTACTACTACTACTACTACTACTACTACTACTACTACTACTACTACTACTACTACTACTACTACTACTACTACTACTACTACTATAGTCTGTCCGGAAATGAATGCCGTCATTCACGATCAATTATTTTGAAAACTGTCTGTTGCATCGTTATGAAATTTTTCATGCCGTCTTATATTTACCCCCACCCAAGGAATATGTCTTTGATAAGTCCAAAAACAACTTAAATCATCGAAAGCGGCGACATTTCTTTGACGTTTTTGGTGAACAACTAGTGATTCCTCGCTAACAAACTTATTTTACAGTAATGAATACCCCACCAATTCAGATGACGACACAAGGCCTATCCGGATTCGTATGGGAGTGGGTGCAATAAAAGAAGTAGCTTAAAAGTCGACAGGGTTGACTGCATTGCACCGGGTTTTTATCCCATAAGACTCAGTCTCTTTCCGCAGCGCGAAAAGCGTCGCACAAAGCACGAACTCCGTAGCTCCAGCGACAACACTCGGGAGTCTCCAAAAAAATGCACTCGTGAAATGAAGGACGCGACCCGGAATCGAACATACAACCTTCGGAGCCCGAGTCAGACGGCTTGACCACTTCACCACTGAGACTCCCGAGAGGGGTGCAATGTGTAATATTAGTAAAGACAGAGAATTTACAGAGGCATGGGGTAAATAATATACATATATATAATATATAATATGTAGTATATAATATATATAATATAATATATAGACTACAATGGCTGGGGCATAAAAATAATGGAAGAAAATAGGGAAACAAAACTCGCTTACACTCAGGAAATAAATGACCGTAGACCCCGAGGTAGACCAAGAAGACGGTGGAGAGATAATATATATACAGACCTACAAGCACTTGGAATCAACGACTGGCAAGAGAGGGTCAACCAGAGAGACGAATGGAGACGGATTGTATCTGCAGCAAAGATCCTCAATGGCTCGGAACGCTGAAGAATAAGAAGAAGATGGGGTAAATAATATGTAAATTGATAGGAAAGTAGAAGGAATATATTTCTTACCTTATTTTTCACTTCCTTCTTGTTTCTTCAGCTGCTAGTTAATAATTGTACTCATTCATTCATGTTACTAGGATGCATTTAGCTTTTTACATTGAGTTCTTTAAAGCTTCCAAATAGCTGTGCGTTAATGTGCGTATGGAGTGACCAGAAATGATACCGCAATTTAGACATCATGTGTCCATTTTTAAGGATCTGTTCAGCTGTATGTGTAATTTGTTCACACGTACACATGGGTGACAGACCCGCTTTGAGTCTTCGTGAAAGATTGTCTACTCTGCTGTTTACTGTTCAGAGACGGAACATGATTACCTGTTTTGCACTATGAAAATAGATGTCAGTGTTTCTGTAATGGGCTTTCTTCTTAACGACCAAGATGTTGATCCTCTTTTCATTGAAGTTTATAGATTGATTCGTATGCACGTGTGTTGTCCCCTAATTTGACATTGTTATGCCACAATATTTATTGATTGATAGATTGATTTAGAAATCGACATCACAGCATTCGGGGCATTCCCATAAGTGCTCCGTCCCCATCCTCGGCAGCCAGCGAAGAGTTCCAACACTAATAGCATCAGTAGCAATCTGATTATAAGTCCGTCTCGCCTTTCCTCTGAGCGTTGAGCGTCGGCCAGATCCCTTCGTCACTCCTCGTTGTCTCATTCTTGCCAGACCATGATAATCCATTTGCTCCTCCGAGGTGTGCACGTGCTCCCACAAG
This sequence comes from Cepaea hortensis, assembly GCA_963921405.1. Lineage (NCBI taxonomy): Eukaryota > Metazoa > Mollusca > Gastropoda > Stylommatophora > Helicidae > Cepaea > Cepaea hortensis. Next base: position 142,188,114 of record OY992877.1, on the reverse strand, counting down.
GCCGCAACCACGTCTGCCTTGTCATGTATCAATACTCCACCAAGTTCTGCAGAGCCAGCCAATCTGTCCGCCTGTTCATTTCCTAGCACACCGGCATGCCCCGGAGAAAAGATCCAGGCCATGCTTGTCACCCTTGACCTCCGAAGCGAAGCAAGCCACTCCGCACGAAGCCTGCCCGTCCTCACCCTCGTCAGCATGCTTTCTGAGTCAGCTACAATCACGATGTTGTGTGTGTCGTATTCTCCATCCAGCGGAGAGCCGCAGTGACTGCCTCCACTTCCATTCTTAAGCTGGATGTTGTGGTATCATATGCTAGGCTCTCCTGCCCCAAACATCGACCATTAGCTTTGGCTTTGAACCCCCAGCCACTTCTCTCACCTCTTGACACCGAACCATCTGTGTAGATAATAACATCACTCGAGTGAGCATTGTCCTGAATTAGTTGCTGGATTTCCACTTCCGTGGCCCCTGATGGCCACTCCCTGCACTCCCGGTTTAATGTGATTATAACTCTGCACAAGTCTGACTGCTCCGCTGGCACTCTCTGCCACAATATGTCAGTTTCCACCGCAATATTACTCTTCTGTTGGTATTCAATGCGTTTAGTGTGTGTGTGTGTGTGTGTGTGTGTGTGTGTGTGTGTGCGTGTGTGTGTGTGTGTGTGTGTGTTTTTCAATACCAGCTGTTTGTCACAGCTGAGGGCTTGCGGAACTGAAAGTTCATCACTATGGAAAACAAACTGTTGCCACTTACATTGTGCTGATGCTGTAATGTTTAGGGCCTGCAGTTCGTCTGAATAGTTGGAGCAAAATATCCCAGTAAGCGTGCACGTGGATTAAGGTCTGCGATCTGCTCAGACCTTAATCTGTGTCGGACGATTCCAGTAGGTTGATGACTGCTCTCGGTTGCATAAAATCCAATCCATCCTTTCTCCAATAGTCCTTTTCCTCTTTCAACACATGGTCCTCACATTTTTCCAGTAACTTTTATCAATATTTAATAGCGTGGACTGAATTAGTATCTTGACGTCAGACAATTTGAATATAGTATTGTAAGCTGCCACCTGTCCTTTAATTTTAGCCCACACAAGTTCTATAGGGTTAAAATGAGAATGGTACGGCGGAAGTCTCAAGCACCCCACTTGTCGATTTGATATTTCTTGCTTTTTGGCGTCTGATTTACAAGGGACAACAATTCTAGCTAGAAATACGTTTCTGGAAATGGTATGTTTTCCATTCGGAGCCATATCTTTATTGCTCCCTTTGTGCTCGATGCTGTAGGTATTTTGTCTTCTTGGGCAACAACATTGATATCATGTATTGTTCATAATTGGACACGACGGTCTATCTAGGGATGGAAGCACAGTATTCTCGAGCCAATCTCTGAATACATTACCATTCATCTTATTATGATAATCCCTATTGTCTGTATGCTTTGATACGAACACGAGCCCAGCATTTTGTTGTTAGCCATTATGCGTATTACCAGCATGGGCCATGACCAAAAGATGTCCTATATTACTGGGCAAATATCGCTTTATCTGTCCATCCACTGATTGCCATTCCTTATCACTTGTGTGGTGCGCATTGATCTACATTTCATCCACTATGCCATAATTTTCTTTGCGCATTCCCCTTATTTCACGTAGGTATCTGCTTCTCATGGCTCCTAAATGCGGTTGCTCGCAAAGAATATTTCTACCTCCCTTGTACTTTCTAAAAGTGAAGATAATGTCCTTATAATTTTCCACAAAGTTGTTTTGGATAGCTCTATGTTATTGTTCTTTCTCAACCAAACCCTAAATTTTCTTACAGTCACTGTTTCTTTGGCATCCAGCATTTTTATAATGCTGGATAATCCTGGATATAAAATCCAAAATTTTTATAATTTTAGGAGTCTATATGGCGAAGTGATCAAGCCTTTTGACTCGGGCTCCAAAGGTTGTGGGTTCGATTCCGGGCCGCAACCTTCGGTTCACGAGTTAAATTTTTCGGAGACTTCTGTGGGTTGTCGCTAGAGCTGCGGAGTTTGTGCTTTGTGCGATGCTTTCCGCGCTGCGGAAAGAGACCGAGCCATATGGGATAGAACCCGGTGCAATGAAGTCGACCTTGTCGACTTTTAAGCGACTTTTTAAAGCATTTTTATAATAGCTCGCCTTATGACATCTTTGTCAAAGCTGTCTACAATAACCTTTCTACCTACCGTTTAGTTATTGCGTGGTGGTTTAATTCCAGATTCTTGCACCCATCGACGAAATGACCGTTTACTCAAACCCAATACATGCACTGTTCTTTTTTCAGAATTTGTAATAGTATAAAACAGTTCTATACAAAAATATGTGTACAACTTCATAGCGATGCTTTGATGTGTATACACAATTTCGCATTCAATCCCATTGAAAAATATTCACACATTTCAATGTTAGCGATAAGTGGTAAGATTAATAATAATAATAATCAGGTTTCATGAAATAACCCACATTTTGACCACACCTCTGAAAACTCCCAATTTAAACAGCGCGGGGTTCTTGGCATAAGCCAATCCCGTGAAACACGTAGAATATTCAACATTGAATGCTGATTGTCTGGCTACGGTGTAATACATTTAAAATTATGAACTTAATCTCTGACCGTAAATTACATACCGCATATAAACAAACATTGAAATCTGCTGTACAATCTCCAGAATAAAAATTTTGTTGTTGTGTGGACATGATGATAAGGTTATGTGCTAAATCTCATAGTTTTCCCTTAGTTGGTTACTGAGATATGGATTTTTATATGGAGGCAAACAAATGTGAATGCACTATACTACTACTACTACTATTACTACTACTACTACTACTACTACTACTACTACTACTACTACTACTACTACTACTACTACTACTACTACTATCCATCCATCATGTACCATGCCGATAAGCGTGGGCGGTCATGTTCTGCCATCTCACTCGATCACCAGAGTCGTGGATCAGCTCCGTGTTCCTGTCTCGATCATGCCATGTGGCCAAGCCATCCAGGTATTTACTTCTCGGTCTTCCCCTTGGTCTCTTCCCTTCGATCTTGCCAGTTGTCACCAAGTTCTCCAAGTCCCTACTACTACTACTACTACTACTACTACTACTACTACTACTACTACTACAACTACTACTACTACTACTACTATTACTACTACTACTACTACTACTACTGCTGCTGCTGCTGCTGCTGCTGCTACTACTACTACTACTACTACAACTACAACTACAACTAAAACAACAGCAACTACTACTACAATTACTATTACTACTGATACTAATATCACTGGTACTATTACTACTACGACGTTTACGGCTAATATTATTGATATAGCAATAACAACAACAACAACTGCTACTACTGCTATAAATACTCCTGCTGCTGTTGATACTACTGTGCTACTACTATTATAATACAAGTACTGCTACCACTACTATATCACTACTGTTGCTACTCCTACCATTACTACTATTAACACTACAACAACTGTTATTACTGCTACTATTACTGCTACTACTATCACACTACTACTACCAATATTACTACTACAACAACTTCAAAAACAACAACAAAAACAACAACAACTACTACTACTACTACTACTACTACTACTACTACTACTACTACTACTACTACTACTACTACTACTACTACTACTACTATTACTACTACTACTTCTACTACTACTACTACAAAAATAACAACAACTACTACTACTACAAAAACAACAACTACTACTACTATGATTATTGCTTTTACTATTTACTAAAACAATTGCTACCACAATTGCAGGCTCTGTGGTGAAGAAGTTATTCCCAAGAAGACGCAATTTATAATCCCGCATACCGCGTTCCAAACACAGCTGCGGGTGATTTGGCAACAGACCACCTTGCGTTCGTTTCTCATACAAAGGTATTAATGCCGGTCGTTCATAAAACAATGGCAAACTATTGAACGTATACTTGCCAAGAAATCACAAACAGCCAAAAGACGATGGAGTTGACTGCGACGTCCTGTGCAGGATATGCAGCTAAATTACTCACAAGCGTCACTGCTACGCTACTACAACAGCAACTAGCACCAATCCTCTACTATCATCGCTAGACAATTCCATCTGTAAGGGGCCAAGAGGTGGAAATTGCATGTGACATAAGTGACAAATCAACATGCTTCCGAAATACAAAAACAGACACCAGAGCCAGTTGGGAATATGCGGCAGTTGGCTTTATCATCCATGGCCACTTTCAAACATTTTTGCTGGTGAGTTCGTTACGCACAGTTCTTAAAGAAGAGTTTCCTTTGTCTTCCGAATTTCCTGAAAGAAAAGCCTGGGAGAAACCGCACGTATTCAAGCTGTGGATTAGAAAGACATCGTTTGGTAGCATTAAAGTAGATTTCTTTAATTCCAAGCTCCGAAAATGAACCAATTATTTTCGTGGCCTCCTGAAGCAGTTGGTAATAGCCATGTTATTCTGAATGTGCATTAGCCTTATAATTTATATTTTTTCCCTCAGTGTATTTGATTGGTCCTATTTCATAAAAATGTATATACATTGAATAAACCACGAATATGTGTTTTGAATAACATGAAAGAAAAACATCCTTTACTCGTACGCACATTCACAAAGAGGTTGGAAATGATAATTTTTCTTAAAAGTTCAAGATGAGACAAAGAACATGCTTTGGCAAAACGGAAAAATTACACAAAATACCACACAGCTTTTAGGTCATTGTACTAATCAGAAATATAGAACAGTAAGCAAGATAATTAGATGGCGAACGGAGGGGGGGGGGGGGGGGGAGGGAGGTTTGGTTGAAAAGTTAGGGTGTCCGCTTCAGGCACATGTGTTACCAGGTTCGATACCCAGCATATGGCGGGGAATTTGTCCAAGAACAGGGCACTTGATATCACACGTCAACCTAATCTCTTGGACAGTGAGATTAGATACCTAGACTTATCGGATAATGGCGGAAAAAAGGAGATACTGTATGCAAGTTGTACATGTTGAAAATTCCACAGCTGTTGGATATGGCAAAGAGTAGACAGTAAGGTGAATGCCCTGGCAACATTGTTAGAAACGCAAACCTATCGACGGGTAGGCAGAGCCCGTGACCTGGAATGCAGTCTATCTAGAGGAAGTGAACCTAACATAAATGCTTGTTGAAGTTAGACACGGTGACCTTGCAGGTGGATAATTAGGTGTGGTGCAATCCCCTCAATAGAGGAACGAAGAGAAAGAATATGGTACTCGTAATGCTAGAAACAAACAGAACGAAATCTTTTTTTTTATAACAATGCGGATTTTATTAATGGAGAACGTGTTAAAAACAAACAACGGAACTATAAAGCATCAACAAATATATACAGGGTGTATTTTTAATGACTGTGGGGTTTGTGAAAATATTACCATTCCAAGTTTCTTCTTCTTCTTCTTCTTCTGCGTTCATCCGGAGTGTTTTTTTTTTTTTTAATTCAGATGTAATTGCGATGTGTTGTTATGCACCCTTAAGCCAACACATCCGACTTTTGCGTGCGTTTTTGACCAGGTTAACATTCCTGGGGTTACATGTTTTGCATTTACCTTCTATGTTGCATGAGTTCACAAAGGGTGAATACAAAACTTGGAACGACAATATTTTCAAAACCCCACGGTCTATAAACATACATCCTATATCATAACTTATTAACTCTTATAGGACATAAGGAGTTTCTATGTTTGCTTTACGCTTTCATTCTTCTGGGCTTTTTCATAAAGCGTTAAAGCGTAAGAGTTACTTATTTACAGATCCCTTCAGACACAATGCTTCTAATGGTTCATTATATCATCATTATGTTAGCAAGCCTTGAGCAGAACATCATCATCAAGTGCCATGCCAGCTGGCGTTGGCGTTCATATAATCCCCGCATATCTCGGTCTTTGGTGTTCTGGATCAACTCTGTAGAACATTGCTCCGTCGAAATTCACGGTTCTGAAAATGTTGGTTACCAGGTGACAAGGCTATTAAAACATCTCTAACATGTTAACGCATTGTGTAACGTTTAAGGAGGCCCACTTCATCAGGACCACACAGGGCCTACTTGTCATCGGGCAAGTCCGCCACTGACAAGAATACAGTGTCAAATACCATGTGACGGTATTATCTCCAACGTAATTGTCGTATGGCTGTGGCTTTGGGGAAGTGAACGTATTTCACAATTACCCGACATTCCGAGTCAAGGGTTGAAAATCAGCCGCAGACGATTTGGAAGCAGACCACCCTGCGTTGATTTTTATGGAATGAACGTGGGTCTTTCAGCAAGCAATGGCAAACTACTGAAAGTAAAAACTTCCTGGTTAATCACAAACAGCCATAAAATGCAAGGATTTATTGCGACATCCGGTAAATGGCACGCGACTAACTATATGAACTGTCTAAATCAGTGGTTCTCAGCCAGTGGGTAATTCTGTCGTTTCCGGGGGAGGGGGGGGGGGGGAAGGGGGTATTAAAACCAGACTCAAAACGGCTTCAGACACAATATCCTGATTTTCTATTGAGCGTGTTGTTTGATGAAGCAAAATTTTCTGGCATTCTGGTGTCGTGTATTAAGTGACAATTCTTTGGCGTTTTAACTGTTTGTTTATTGTAATATGATTAATTTGGTGTGTTAACAAAATAGTGTAAATATATAAAATGCATATTTTGAGGCTGAAAATTTTGGAAAAGGGGGAATTATTCTTCTTTCGTTCGTCGGAAAGGGGGGAAACACATCCTGGCATATGGTGAAAGGACGCATGGGCCAAAAATGGTTGAGAACCACTGGTCTAAATGTTTCAAAAGAGAGTAAGATACAATGACAACTTATCACAAACATCAGAAAGGTACTGTCGACATTTTGGGCCATATGATGAGAGCAGAAAGAAACGGAAGATAGTGTAACAACCGAATATATTTATAGGAAGACAGAGAAAAGAAGACGCAGAGCGACTATTATTGTCAGTATTGCATCGTGACATGGGAAAAATGGCAAAAAAATTGAACTGATAGGCTTCTTTGGGAGTTCGCGAAATGGGTAGAAGCATGATCGGCTGCATCGGTCATCACAGCACTTGATGATACTGATAATTATGCATGAACAACTTACAGAACTATTTTATATGTAAAAACTAACAACAACAACAACAACAACAACAACAACAACAACAACAACAACAACAACAAACAAACAAATTACCGTTACAGAATGTGTACCCAAGCTGGCGCTGTCGAGGGTAGAGGAGGGTGTTGTGAGGATTTGAGATTAAAGACCGTTTGACCTAGAGCGGTACGCTAATACTATAATGTCAAGAAAATACAGGTCCGCAATATGAAATAATTAGACTCGACATCATAATGATAGTTTTACTATAATTACCGACATGGGTCCTATTTCTTGTCTTGAGAATGCATTTCAAATACAGCACAGTGTGGGAGGAAATTAGGTTGGTACTTTGCACGTGTGTTCACTATACAAGGACGGTTAGGTGAGGGTTGTGATAGCATTTGAGAGCGACTTCTTGATGGTTGTCACTAAATGAGATACCATCATCACAATGTAAAATGTTGCTCGCGTCATGGTCCTCCGAACAGATTCTCGATCCGTTGCTAGTCCCCTTTCCTCATCCGCTTTGATGCGCAAGGTATCTTCAGTGTCCTGTGTCCATCTTCGTGCTGATCGATCCCTGTCTCTCCGTCCAGGAACCATACCTTCCATCTCTGTTCCTCACAAACCACGCCGACGTTTGATATGGCCAGAGTATTTCAGTTTCCATGACAATAAGCTGTTTATTAGCTGGTTCTGCTGGATATTTAAGAGTATTAGAATGTCAGTATTTTTCTTCTTCTTGGTCCACAGTATTCCAAGAATTTTTCTATAACTTCTAAGTTCAAAGGCCCGGATATTTTTCTTTACTTAATGCAAAATGGTCTTTGATGCACATCCATATGTTGCCACCTAAAAGATGTTTGTTCTAAACAAACGTTTTCTTTTAATTTGTTTGGTGGTACTATCCCCTGTCTGTTGTTATTGCTTGTTCGGTGTTTCCGGTGTGAGCGCCGATAGAGTCGCGTTTATCTTTCAATTTCCTGCATGATTCTCGAGCAATAGAACTTGCACACACACACAAATTCCCTGTTTGTTTGCTGGACATGTCGTACGTTCATCCTCATTTGAACATACTGGAATTAAGAAACACACACACAAAACACATAATTATAATTCCAGATCGCAGTGAACGTTGCTTACTCTGCCATATTGATTACGAAATCAGATGTCAAAAAGCAAGTGCGCTTTACATAGCAACTGTCACCCATACTGAAACATCCAAATATACCCATGTCCGCAAAACGACAGATAATAAACAGCATATTCACACCAACCCTTTGCTACCAATCTTAAACTCGGACATTATCCAAATCACAATCTCGCAAAATCAACACCTGCGAGATGAGATGCCTGAGAAGAGCTGCCAACTTAACAATCCGACACCGAGTAAGAAATGCTGTTATCAGACAGACTGTGGGATCAACACCTTGTGTTGCATTTATTGAAAGACAGAAGATCAAGTGGTTTGGCCATCTCGTTAGAATGAAACACCATCATCTAGAATCACTGGCCCTACATCAAACATCATCGAGAGCAAGAGGGCGCCTGAGAAGAAAATGGATTTACGATATCAAAGACATTTTTCAATCATACGGAATGACACTATCCAATGCCACCCATCGGGCACTGGAGCGCCAACTATTCCTCCCCACGCCGCTTGACGGCAAAAGTGGAAGTAGATGATGATGATGATGATGATGATGATGATGATGATGATGATGATGATGATGATGATGATGATGATGATGATGGTAGTGATGGTGGTGGTGGTACTATATCATGTACTCTTAATACTATTTAACATCTGCATTGCATTGGCCAGTCGACATCTGACATCTTTTAAGCAGTTCCCATTGTTATTGAACACGGAGACAAAATATTACAATTCTGGCGTTTTTAGTTTCTTCATTGTTTATTATAATTTTTGGTTGACACGTGATTGCCTCTGGACATGTTTTTTTTTTTAAAGTTCAGAAAAAGATTTGTATCCTTCTTCGTTGTGTCTTTTTACAGACTCTTCTAGCGCTTTAGTGTTCCAGTGCTTTACAGACACTTCTAATGCTTTAGCAATATTTGAGAGGAGTGATGTGCCATCTACATTTATGAGTTCTCCTATTGGATGCTCAACCCGACTATGCTTCCTATCACTCATATCTTAGCTTGCACTCAATTCTCATCATGATGCTAGGATATGTGCATATCTTTTTATTGCTTATCTTTGCTATAAATTTATTCTTCAAATTATATTAAACAATGTAAGAGGATTTTTAATTTGTTAAAAGCGGAATGTCAAAGGAAAGGTGGGGGTGAAATAAGCTTTTGTTGTATTTTATTCGTTACATTACATATTTATTACATAAGTAAGGAAAAAGCATCGGACTCTTTACACATATTGAGGTGTATTGGACATGTTTTGCTATCCTCATAATTTTAACATAAGATAATGTTACCCCAGTCAACACTTGATGAGTGATGTAGTCAGAATCTCGCCTTTACTTCCTGTGATAATTAATTGTAACAATTGTTGACTGGGTCGATATAGGAATCCAGGTAAACTGTAACATCTGCCTTGATGCAAATTCCAATCCATGACCGACTGACCGGAAGTCAAGTGTGCTAACACAACTGTGCCACCGCGGCTCCCTTATTATATCGCGAGTAATTCGAGATTAGGAAACCAATCCACAACATAGCATTTATAGCATACGCGTTGAAGATGGAAGACGAACTAAATTCTAAAGATTTACAACTTTAAAATCGGATATTTCTGCCGTGAGGAGCAAATACCGCAGCTGTTCCAAATCCATTGAACAATAATAGTAGTAAAATGACAACTCGGTTCAATCTCCCCGACGCAATCATCTTTATTGTTTTCGGAATTATTGCGATAGAAGAAGAAATAAACAATCACCGAGACATCCAACATTTTTCCTCGCATATGGTCAGTTCTTGGAGTATTATTTTTGTTTGTCTGTCGTCGGTGGCAGAAAAAAACTGTGCTGCAGTCGGATAAGTTGACTGACAAGCACAGACGTGGTAACTGTCCGGTAAACCGGCTCCCGCAACCATCGTACTTGCCAGCACACATGAATAAGAGGAATATATATCACATGACATGTTTGTTGATGATAGTAAGAGAAACGATGCCATCCTGGCATATATAGGATATGACTTATAGTTTCATGTCCAAACGGCTCTTAATGGATAATGTGTCAGACTCAAGCCGCACCCCTCACCTCCTAGACAATTTTCAGTTATCGAGTTTACGAGGCTGAGTCGATCCGAGAATGTAGTCTTAAGGATTTGAACAAAGACAGATCATGTGGACTAACCATCTACTTCCCTTTTTGTGGTTATTTTTCGGATTTTAATTGCACAATGAGGCAGAAGTGATCAGGGCACTTTGGGATCATGTGTTGAGTGGGTAAACAGAGAAATCATCATGGCTTGGAAAGAATCGTTTGGCAGCGAATGACATGAGGATCTGGCCGACACTCAGTACTTCAAGGAAAGGCCAGATGGACACATAATCTGACTGCACCTGGTACCGTTAATATTGTCCCTGTGCTGTTTTTACGGAACCCCTTGCAAGACTTCTGCCATACGTCCACGTCGTACACCACGGATAAATAAATGGAACTGGCAGGGGTTTTCATAGCTGGTGACGTTTAGATGTGCAATGATCAGAAACCATTCTGGCATTCACCAACGCACTCAAAATCATGAGTAAATGATATATCAATCAAAGGCGTACTATATTAACATTACCAATTGATTCTAATGTCATGCAGATGTGATTCCTTTTAAATAACAGGTTCCAAACCCATTGAACAATAATACTAGTAAAATGGCAACTCGGTTCAATCTCCCCGCCTGCCAAACGAAATATTAGTGAAGTGCGGGAAAACCATGCTCCAAATGCATGCTTCTCATAATTGAAGCTTAGGTTCTGAGTATTTCTGAAGGCATTGCTGAGACTAAGGATTTGAACAAAGAACTAACAGATCATTTTGGGGTATATTTTTGTTTTGTTTGTTTATTTGTTTGTTGTTGTTGTTGTTTTTTTTTTTCATGACGAGGCACACATGATCAGGGCTCTGTGGGTTCGTGTCTCGGGTTGGGGAACAAATAAATCATCATGGCCTGAAGAGAATGGTTCGGCAAGGATCTTTCTTGAGGTAGAAAGCAAAGACACATTGTGCGTTGAACTCCTCGAGTGGCATTGCTATTTCAAACGATTTGCAATCATCCATTGTCATGACTTCTTCTTCTTCTCTTCATCCATTTACTTCAGTGAAGTGTTGTAGGGAGATGTACAGAAGTTTTATGCACTTTTTCTAATTAATGCTCTTTGTAAGTTGATATTCATTTCTGTAAAGTTGTTCTTGATACCACCACTACATCTATTAGGTGGTCTTCTCCTTGCTGTGTATCCGTTATAATTCTTCAATTTGTCTTGACTAAGTCACTATAAAACACGTCTATATCACCAGCTTCTGTGCTGTCTGCTGTTAGTGAACATGCCTGTACTATACTGATATCCAGAAGTTTGCCGTGAAGTTTCAATAAAAATACTTGATATCAGATTGCCCAAAATTCCCAGACTGTTCTCGCTGTTTTTCTTGGAGGAAAATAAAGTTATGATAATATTAAAGAAACGAATTCTGCCAAATTGAAACAAGTGGTTTTAAGGTGTGCCAAGCAATAAAAACCAAAACGGCCGTGAACACGTTTCACAAAACCCCGTGATATCGAATCGAGGGTTCGAAATCAGCCGCAGATTTGAATGCGTTGATTTCGATGGTATAAGCGTCGGTCGCTTAAAAAACAATGCCAAACTACTGAATGGAAATAAAATACCTAGTAAATCACGAACAGTTAAGTAATGCAGAGGTTTACTGCATGTTCTGTGCAGGATGTTCAACTAACTGTTCTTTAAAACATAAAGGCAAGTATTGTGAAACTCGATAACATCATACAGGAGATGTATCACATAAATAAATAATACAAGAACTTAAGAAGCAATTGCACTTTATACTGTGAAGAATATATTGTGCAATAAGTTATTGACATTGCAAGTTAGATGAAGAATTATAGCATGATGTCTTCTACCAATCTTAACAGATTCACTGCCAAACAAAAAGTAAGTTTCAACCAAACCAAAATCGATGGCGGAAAATGGAAAGTAAAGGCATGTCTCTGTTATGACTTAAACGTTGTTAATATGGTAGCAAACATGTTGTATTATATATACAATTAAAGGGGTTGTGTAGGAGAAAGAACTGTATTGATATTTTAACTATAGATTGATTTATAAGCTCATGGCAGTTGTGGAATGTTAGAGTAAGTCGATTTATCATCCCATGGCAATTAATCAGTTAACATATGGCTGCAAATCCTGGGCAATTATTAAACATTTTTTTCAAATTAGTAAACAAACAAAACAGTGGCCCATACTTCTAGCTTAAACATGAGACATGGAAGCCGAGACTTCGCATTAGAAAGTCAGTACACTACTCCTGGACTGCAGCGATTCTCGTTCCAGCATAAAATTACTTTTCATTCTAACGGAATTCTCTTCTTTACGGTGTGTAGTTAATCACGGGAGACGCTGTGGTATTGTCGTTAGTGCGTTTACCTGCCAGGACAGTATTCGGGGTTCAATTCCCAGCAAAACAAGATTATTTCCATGGCCAGTGCGATTCTGCAGTCGACCCAGCTTTTAAAAATGAGTACCAAACAATTTGCAGCATTTGCTGGAAGGATTGATTGATTGATTGATTGATTGATTGATTGATTGATTGATTTAGGAACCGACATCACAGCATTCGGGACATTCCCATAAGCTGGAAAGGAATGCAACGAGAAAGGAAAATGCCACCCCATCACTTATATCATGGCCGAGAATATGTGAAGGCTCAACACTTCACACAACAAAGGCAGCATCTGCTACCATAGAACTACCTTTACCAAGCTTAAAGATTTACAAGGTGTAGGTGTTGAAAGGCGAGAGGGTCGACTTCAGCGCACCGGGTTTTGATTCAATTTGGCCCTGGCCTCTTTCCGCGGGGCGAACTGCCGAGAGCGTCACTCACAATACAAATTTTAATGCAGTAATCTATGGCTGATGGTTTTCTAGTGACTGCCGCTTCCATCAACGATGAACTGTATTTTCCATGGAGGATTTTTGTGTTGGCATTCTGAAGGCGGCATTATGCACAGTGTACCTGTGGGGGATGTTGGCTTGTCGAGACTCCTGTCTGTTCCACTTTTCACATAGGTAGTTAGGGGCATTTCGAGTAATATTCAGTGGCACAGGAACGGAGCACAATGGGGACTGCCCGTTGACGTGAAGTTGGAACGGCGACTAACTAACTAACTAACTAACTAACTAACAATTTCCATAACTTCAATGCACTTTACGTAGTTAATTTACAATTTTCCCCCATATCCTATTTACGGGACATTTACAACGAACAGGACCTGCAACATTTAGTAGATGCGGTTGTTGCACACAATGAACAACTAGGGTTAGAATTGAATAGTATGAAGACACGGATTATGGTCGTCACTGGGAAGGAGGAAATACCACAATGTGATATACAAAGTTTTTTTTAGTGTTGTTGTTGTTTTTTCTCGCATATACTATTACAGGACATAGCTGTCACCACCATAATTTTACCGCTGTTGTTGATTTCTTGGCAAGATTACGCTCAGTCGTTTGTCATTGCTTTCTGAGCAGCCGGCTCACATATCCCGTAAGTAACGGGCAAGGCGAGAACCGCTACCGATTCTCGCGCAGCCGCGTTTGCTCACGTGGATAAACGGGATTACGGAGAAAGTCGCTAACACCTAGGCCAGGGAGACGGCGATATACGAGTAAATGGGCATATGAATCGGTACAGTTAACTCCGAACAGTCATAACATCTGATGGGAGATACCGTGAAGAGATTAGAACAACAATTGCCAATGCGAAGGTAGCCTTTTGCACGATGAAAAACATGAGATAATCATATTGTCAACACTCCAACACCAACTGTAAAGACTGTGGAAAGAACGCAGGCAATAACTACCTGGGGATACGTTTTGATCGAAGAGTTGCTTATAACGAGCACATAGACCAGGTGATAACAAAGGCCAAGCGGGGTTTGGCTGCGATGCGGGTGATGGCGGCAGCAAACCGTGAGCAGCGCCATCTATGTCTTCTGTACGAAGGGCTGGTCATGTCTGTTTTTGAGTATGCGATGGCGATCCTGACTCTCAACCGTAAGCAGATAGAAAGGATGGAAAGGATACAGAACGAAGCCATGCACATTATTCTTGGATGTACAAGAGATACAGCATGCAGGGCGATGCGCTACCTTCTTGATCTACCAACCATTGAAGACAGAATACAAATTTGCAGAGCACGTGCCTACCTCAGAGTTAACGCAAACACACAACATCCACTGCATAGTGAAATTAGGAAAGTGAAGGGCAGCAAGCTAAAAAGAGAAAGGTCGTGGATGGGTCAAGCCGAGGACATTCTTCGACAGGTATGTTCACTTGAGAACTTAGAACCTGGCGAGGAGTGGGTACAAGTGCCAACAGATTTGTGTACGTCTCTTTCAGTCTGCATCCAACTAGACAGAAAATGCAGACAAGAAAATCCGGCTGCTGTGGATGCGGAAGTACAAGCTTTGATTTTCGAGAATTCGTTAGACGTTGATGCTGTCATATACACAGATGGGTCGGTCGTTCAACATGCGAGAAGCTCATGGGCTTTTACGGCGCAGGCCGGAGGGAGAATTGTGAAGGAGGACTCTGGTGCTTTTGCTGAGACCACAAGTAGCCTGCGATGGAAGTCATGGCAGTAAGTAAAGCAATAACATGGCTCGAGACACAAATATTCACTAGGGTATGTTTCCTTAGCGACTCAATGAGCATGCTCAAAAGGATAGAGATGGGGTGGATTCGAAGAGAGTGGTTACTGTCTCTGGAGCGGTCTCGGCTGGCAAACATTAGTTTCATCTTCGTGCCAGGGCATGCGGAAGTACAAGGAAATGAGCGAGCTGATAAGCTCGCAGGTAAGGCTACAGTGGAGGGCGGACACGCCATGGACTATGCTGATATTCTGAATGCTCTACGAGAAGTAAGACTGTTGCAAGAACCAAGTGATGACTGTGAATCTACAACCATGGTCAGATTGCGAGAACTGCAAATTAAAAGAGGTGTGGCCAAACAGGAACACTACACAGGAAGCCAAAGAAGATTGATAAACCAACACAGAATTGGTGTCGTGAGCCGCTACACGCTGCGGGATTTGCTGAGGAGGGGATCCCAGCACTTATGGACTGAATGGTTCGATGTGCAATGAGTATGATCTATCGACTAACTAACCAACGATGACAATCATATTGATCAATAATAGTTTAGTTTAGTTTAGTTTAGTCGTTGGATCAACATCACGGCACACGGTTTACCCCATAAGTGCTCCGTTTTCCTCCTAACTCAAACCTGAGTCTGGAGAAACTCAGCTCAATGCACGAACTCCGTTGCATCGGCGAGGATCCTGAAATACTTTGGGTAGATTTTTAACTCAAAATTTTGCCCGGGGAGCGCCGTTAGGCTACTCTTTTTCGATTTCCAACTGCCAAGGGATTTTTTACGTGCGCAACAATACACACGGGCGTCCGATCTCACTACCCAGAGACCAGTGGAAATTTTATTACTGGAAGTCCAGGTGGATTTTTTAAATAAATGGGGTGCTGAATGGTCTCGAGGTATGGTACCCGCCTGGAGTGCTGGAGGTCCCGGCCCCGGTGAGGACCGGGATTTATTTAAAAAATACTGATCAATAAAAAGATATCAAGTGAAACGAAACGAGAAAAAGAGTGTTGAAGTGCTACATAAAACCTGTACTTGTGTATGGATGTGAAGCGTGCACAATGAGCAGTGAAACTTAAAAACATCTGATGGCTGTGGAAATGTGGTTTCTAAGGAAAATACGAAGAATCCCATGGACAGACAGAAAAACCAATGAACAAGTCCTTCAAGAAACAAATGAAGATCGTAAACTTATTAGAGTAATTAGACGTAGACAGTCAAAATATTTTTGGTATGTTATGAGAAGACATGACTTGGAGAACTTGGGTGACACCAGGCAAGATCGAAGGGAAGAGACCAAGGGGAAGACCGAGAAGTAAATACCTGGATGGCTTGGTCACGTGGCATGGTCGAGACAGAAACACGGAGCTGATCCACGACTCTGGTGATCGAGTGAGATGGCAAAACATGACTGCCCATGCTTATCGGCATGGCGCATGATGGATGGATGGATTTACAGGACATTGCAGTCAACGCCAACATTTTATAGCTGCTGTTGATGTATTGGCAAGTTTTATGTTCAGTAGTTTGCCATTGCTTTCTGAACAACCGTTTCGCATACTTTTCCTTAAGAAACCAACGGCCAATGCGACGCGATCCTCTGCCGAATATCGCACAGCTGTTTTCGTACGTGGGTATACGGGATTACGAACAGCGTCCTTAACACCTTCGCCAGGGAGACCGCAATTTACATTTACAGAGCGTAATATTTTCGTGAATTATTTACTAAAGCGAACATGTTCAGTCCCTAATACCTTTAAACGTAGGTATTGTAGATTATGTCTGTACCTACAGTCGTTAGAAAATGTACAATTATATCTTAGTTATACTTTAAAACAGACAACTAACTTAGATGATCTAAGTGATTATTGTAATTCATGTTGGCGCACATTCGAAAACCTTTTAATAAACCATCACCAGGTTAATAAATATTTGCATAGCTGCGAATTAAATGTTCAAAATTGTTAACACTTTCTAAGAGTATATTGCTTGCTTGCTTGCTTGTGTTCGCTGGCTGTGAACTCCAGCGTGAAGTCCTGTATGTCGGATGAAGGCATCCTGTTGTCCAACATCAGTGTGATGTCATACTGAGGTTTGCGTGAGTATCCGTTGTGCCATGTCTGGCTTATTGGTGTGCAGACTGGTGGTTCCTCGCCGTACAGGCAGACACTCTCTGACTTCGGAGGAATCGGCGATCCTACTGACTTTAGCCAGGACCCCGAAGGGACCTGTTGCCCAGGACGCTCGACGAGGACGCGTCATTAGGTCTTGATCTTGGCCAGTATATAACCCGGCCCTGGTGCCTTGGAAACACCTCTGCGTCCCTAAGAGTATATTGAAGTACTATACATTTTAATATAATTAATATTCAAAATGGAAATTCTTCTTCTTCTTCTTTCGTTAGCCTGAAATATGTTTATAACTGCAATGTTGTCTCTTGTATGAATCTAACAGTCTTTTTTAGTTAAAATGTAAAAGAAACAATAGGTATGCAATCAATAGATAGTATTATTTCCTTATATAAAACAAGTATAGTTTTTAGTTTTCCAGTTCAGTTCACTTTCCAGTTGATGTTTTATGGCGTCCATGGCAACCACTCGATTCCTTAAGCTGGCGAATCTATTCAGCTTAAGTCAAGTGCTTAAGTACAATGTTTACATTGGGGAGATCAGTTGAAATTGTTAAATTTTGATACAAGTCAACTATCCAAGGTAGTATGTTAACATTTGCTGAAATATAGTATACAACAAAATGCTATTTATTAAGTCTTATTATACGGATTACCTTCTGTCAGCGCCGAATGTTGGACGGCGCTTACCAAACCCGACACCCCACAATGTGCCAACGGCTTCGGGCGGAAGAGCGCAATTGGGAGGGTACTAGCCTTATCCTGGTGCGAGGAAATGCAACCCAAAGACAAAATAAGTCATGGCAGGGCAGACCAGGCCCTAAGCCTTGGTTGGCAGCTGGTCTAGGATCGAAGCTCCGACAGGCGGACAGTTAGTAGAGCATTGCTTTGCTGATCCGGCAGCTTCTGCAGCTTGTCTTGTATCAGATGTAGAGGTGTTAACTTTCCTCTGGAGTGAACTAGGCAGGCCGAGAGAGGGATCATGCTGCATGGGCAACACATGGTTTCTTTATTTTAGCCCAGGCTTTGTGCTATGGCGAGACATTCCCTGGTCTTAACCGGTCTCGGAATCAAAGCGAGAGGCAACTGTTACGGGTTATAAGTCTTTATCAGTTGGCATAGACATGGGGCGCCACGCGTTGCCTCTGACGGTGGGAGACACCTACAGGTGTCACTGATCAGCTACCACCCGCCTCAAGCTGGCAGCCCCCAGCCAATTGGGTGCTGATCCGCCACAGCCTGCATGCTTCAATGGGTGCTTGGGGCTAGGACAAAATCTGAATCGCAGGCTGTAAAACCAATGCACCAGGTACTAATAAAAAGAATAGACACCTCAAGCTACGGCTTGCAACCTGGAACGTGAGAACCATGTGTCCAGGATTTTCCACTGACTTGACAAATATTGACGATGTGAGAAAAACGGCTGTGATTGATGCTGAACTCAATCGTCTTAACATTGATATTGCTGGCCTGCAGGAGACTCGCCTCACTGAGGAAGAGTCACTCAGGGAAAACAATTACACCTTTTTTTGGAAGGGAAGAGGGCAGGCAGAAAAAAGGCAACATGGTGTGGGCTTTGCAGTGAAGAATTCGCTACTGGGAATGATTGATATCCCAGCTGGAGGTAATGAAAGATTATTATCACTGCGCTTGGCAACCTCTTGTGGATTTGCCACCATTCTCACTGCATATGCACCGACACTCGCTTCCTCTGATGATGTGAAGGATACGTTCTATGAGCAGCTAGACTCTGCGATCAAGACAGTTCCAAAATCCGACTACATTTATATGCTCGGTGATTTCAATGCTCGTGTGGGTAAGGACTCGAGTTCATGGCCAGTGTGCCTTGGAAAATACAACATCGGTCGCATGAATGATAATGGGCAAAGGCTGCTGGAGCATTGCACTAGAAATGACCTATGTATTACAAACTCCTTCGTTAAAACAAAAGAGATGCATAAGGTCACATGGAAACATCCAAGATCCAGCCATTGGCATCAACTGGACTTCATTATCACACGGAGACAACATCTGAAGCATATATCATTAACTCGAAGTTACCACAGTGCTGACTGTGATACAGATCATTCTTTGGTTGTAGCAAGAGTTAGACTGAGACCAAAGAGAATCTACACAGCTAAACACAAGTCTAGCCCCAGGATTAATATTACTAACACTCACAATCCTGGAAAGTGCTTTGAATTTCAACAGCAACTTGAAGACGCTTTCAATGATACATCAGAAAATTGTATAGTAAATGATAAATGGAGTAAACTTAAGGAAACTATTTATAAAACAGCGGTAGGGGTTTACGGCACTGTGGATCATAAGAGGCAGGACTGGTTTGCGGCAAACAGCCAGATACTGCAGCCCTTGATTGATAAAATGAAGATAGCTCTCTTAAGAAACAAGGAAAGACCAACGCGTAACACTCTGAGTGAGCTGAAGCAAGCGAGGAAGGATGTACAAAAGGCTGCTAGGTAGTGTGCGAATGACTATTGGATCAAGTTATGTGAGTCCATTCAAATCGCAAGTGATAAGGGAAACATCAGAAGCATGTATGAAGGGATAAAGAAAGCCTGTGGCCCAATGATCAAAAGAAGTGCACCGCTGAAAACCTTGACTGGAGAAATCATCACTGATAAGAAACAGCAGATGGATAGATGGGTGGAGCACTATTTAGAGCTTTACTCAAGTGAGACCAAGCTAGCGGATGATGCCCTCAACGCCATAGAGGCCCTGCCAACTCTTGACCACCTGGACACACTTCCCACTATAACAGAAGTTAAGTGTGCTATAAATGAGCTTGCATCTGGCAAGGCTCCAGTTAAGGATGGATTCCAATAGAGGTAATCAGGAGTTGGCAAGTCACACTCGCTCTACAGATCCACCAGCTAATAGAGCTATGCTGGTGAGAAGGACAAGTCCCACAGGATTTCAAAGATTCAAACATCATAACGCTGTACAAGAACAAGGGAGATCGGAGCGACTGTAACAACTATAGGGGTATCTCACTTCTGTGTATTGTTGGGAAAGTATTTGCCAGAATTGTCCTGCGCAGACTTCAAGTCCTGAGAGATCAAGTCTACCCTGAATCACAGTGCGGCTTCTGTCAGAACCGGTCTACCATTGATATGATATTCTCATTGCGACAGATGCAAGAAAAATGCCGGGAACAAAATCAGCCACTGTTTATTGCCTTCATCGACCTCACAAAGGCATTCGATTTGGTCAGTCGTGAGGGTCTGTTCAAAGCACTAAAGAAGATTGGCTGCCCACCAACTCTTCTGTCCATTGTGGAATTGTTCCACACAGGCATGAAGGGTATAATCAAGTTTGATGGCTCAACTTCAGAAGAGTATGAAATCAAGAGTGGAGTTAAGCAAGGTTGTGTACTATCCCCCACCCTCTTTGGGATATACTTTTCACTTCTACTGAAATATGCCTTTCGTGATCAGGATGACGGTATATACATTCACTCACGCTCAGATGGTGGCCTCTATAATATCTCAGAGATTGAAGGCCAAGACCAAAATTAACAGGGTACTAATCAGAGAGTTGCTTTTTGCGGATGATGCTGCGATTACGACCCACTCTGAGGAAGAATTACAAATCTACTATCTGCATTCTCCAATGCTTGCTCTGAATTTGGTTTAACAATTAACAAAAAGAAGACACAGATTATGTCACAAGGTGCACATGGTGCACCATCAATCTTTATTGACGACGCCGAACTGGAGATAGTAGACCATTTTACATATCTAGGATCAGAGGTAGATAGCAAATTATCCCTCGATCAGGAAATCAACATCAGGATTGGCAAGGCAGCAACAACAATGAACATGTTAGCAAAAAGAGTCTGGGAGAATAGGAAGCTTACTGCCAAAACAAAAGTTCTCGTCTACCAAGCCTGTGTCCTGTATCCCACCCTCTTTGGGATATACTTTTCACTTCTACTGAAATATGCCTTTCGTGATCAGGATGACGGTATATACATTCACTCACGCTCAGATGGTGGCCTCTATAATATCTCAGAGATTGAAGGCCAAGACCAAAATTAACAGGGTACTAATCAGAGAGTTGCTTTTTGCGGATGATGCTGCGATTACGACCCACTCTGAGGAAGAATTACAAATCTACTATCTGCATTCTCCAATGCTTGCTCTGAATTTGGTTTAACAATTAACAAAAAGAAGACACAGATTATGTCACAAGGTGCACATGGTGCACCATCAATCTTTATTGACGACGCCGAACTGGAGATAGTAGACCATTTTACATATCTAGGATCAGAGGTAGATAGCAAATTATCCCTCGATCAGGAAATCAACATCAGGATTGGCAAGGCAGCAACAACAATGAACATGTTAGCAAAAAGAGTCTGGGAGAATAGGAAGCTTACTGCCAAAACAAAAGTTCTCGTCTACCAAGCCTGTGTCCTTAGTACTCTTCTTTATGGCAGTGAAACCTGGACAACTTACTCACGCCAAGAGAAACGTTTAAACAGCTTTCATATGCGGTTTCTGCAAAGAATACTTGGTATTAAGTGGCAAGACAAAATCACAAATACTGAAGTATTGGAAAGATCAGGTTATGTGACGGTGTATTCCATGCTCAGTCTTCGTAGACTTAGATGGATAGGACACGTTAGGAGGATGGATGATGGTAGAATACCAAAGGACAACTTTTTTGGTGAATTACAGACGGGTAGGAGATCTCAGGGTCGGCCTCTACTACGATACAAAGATGTGTGTAAGCGGGACATGATTGATACAGGCATTGATAATGCACATTGGGAGCATGTCGCAAATGAACGTGTTGCATGGAAGGCAACTATCAGAAATGGAATAAAGACAAAGGAGAAAATGATTGCAGATAAAGCACACACAGAGCGTGAGAGACGTAAGATGGTGCAAAATGGTGGAAATGACCATGTTTTCACATGCACCTACTGTGGGCAAACATTTGCAGCAAGAATTGGCCTTACCAGCCACACTCGCCACCGCCATTGATCGTAGTTATTAAGCCTTTTTGAAGCACAATGTACCAAACTATCGTCTGTCAAGACGGAAAGGTGCCAATGTAATATGTATACGGATTAATATACATTATTTTATTATAACTTCATATAACAATTTTTGGCACTCTTCCGACAGACGGGTCTAAATAGTTCTGCAGTGAATAAGTGATTAGGGTTAGGGTTAGTGTTAGTTATATAAAATTATTCACTGCAGAACTATTTAGACCCGTCTGTCGGAAGAGGGCCCAATTTTTTATTTTTATATTTTAATTTAATTTATTATATTTATTAACAATAATGTATAATAGTAATTTATAGTAATATATTATTTAATTTATTATTATTAGCAATTCTAGTCAATATTTAAATATTGGGTTTTTACTTATGAAATCAGACCAGTTAGATACAGCTTGACAAGACGAATCCAACGGTATCTCAACGAAGAGGGTACATTAATTCTAAGCGGAGTTATGAATTTTTTGGTGACGTAATTTAATACCAGGAAGTGTAATGATGACCTAAGAGGTAAGGGAGATTTTATCGCGGTCCATTAAATTGGAAGCTGAGAAATTCTGCCCTCTATTACTGTGGCTTGTTTATTTTTAAACGGACAATGTAGTGCCATATATCATTGCGTCCGGGGCGGCGAGGCCTAACTTGACTATTATTTATTTTTCGATAGGATGTGCCGTGACCTAATTAACAATTAAAAATGGCCGCCAATTGTTTATTATTTATTAAAAGTCTGTCGCATTGCTAACAAACCTGGTAAGATATATATTTTATTATGCTTTTTTGGCAACAGGAAAGTAAAGGCCACATTCCTCTTTAGATAGAATGTCGAGAGGATTGAGAGGATCAACTTCATTGCACCGGGTTTTACCCCAAATGGCTCAGTCTCTTTCCACAGGGCGGCCTGCAGAAAGCATCACACAAAGCACGAGAGTCTCCGTGTCTCAGAGAAAGATACACTTGACTTTTAAGACTTTTCTATAGGATATGCTGTTACCTAATTAACAGTTAAAAATAGCTGCCCATTTATATTAATTAAATGTCATGTGAAATGTTCGTCGTTAGTGAAAGAACAATTCATGAAAATGTATCATATTGTCTTAATGTACTTACTGCAATGCGACAGCATTCTGTTGTTGATTAAATATCATGCATTAATGTAAGTAAGTAAGTTTGTAACTGCTGCATAAGTTAAGCAGTTAATTAATTATTAAGATATTAAATAATAAAAAATAAAAATATTAAATAATTAAATATTCACTAAAATTGATTTCTACTTCTGCTCTATAATTACACCGTTCTGTATCTAATAGTGAGCAATTAATAATTAAATACTAACTATTTAAAACATATAACTTATTTTACAATACTGTATTTAAATTTAAATAATTATGTTCTGCAGCGCAGCTTAGAAAAAAAAGTACTCCTTACTTACACTACTTACAAGTTTACAGACGGGTCTGAAAACTAACTTTCAAAATTATTTTCAGTCATATCAAATGCTGAAATATTATGCAAGTACACAGATACATTACTGCTACAAATGACACTTGTATTCTGTTTAATTTTAGTGGTTAAATTACCAGTTCTAATTATAAATAAATACAGGTCCACTATAGTTTATTGTATGGGTGCCGCAATCTTGAATTTTGTGTTATGACGGCCATGGCCATGTCACTAAATATTTTTTCCTGAACGCCTGCAAACACCAGCAATGTTGAAACTCTTCACATTTATGTAAAATTGAATGGGGGATTAACAAATGCAACAAAACATTAAGGATTCTTTTAAATGCAAGAGTTATAAGACATATTAGCTTACTATTTGTGAATAGACTCCAACAAATTCAAGAAAAATTAGTTTCTCGGCCTCAAAATTGTGCCAGTTAGCAGAAGGACCTATACTGCAAATACCAGAATAGTTTTCCCCTTTTGTCGTACCACGCTGCTTTCGTTTAATTCAAATCTAGCCAGATATGGTAACAACCGGAAGTGAATCGTTGGACGCAAGAAGAAGTATGGGAAATATTTTGAAAAGCCCCCCCCCCCCCTCCCACCCCCAATGGCAAAGTTCGATAACTCTGACATAGCTATTATTATATTAATATTATTATAGAGAAAAAGAGTGTTGAGATGCTACATTGAACCTGTACTTTTATATGGATGTGAAGCTTGGACAATGAGCAGTCAAGCTGAAAAACATCTGATGGCTGTGGAAATGTGGTTTCTGAGGAAAATGCAAAGAATACCATGGACAGCCAGAAAGACCAATGAACAAGTCCTTCAAGAAACAAATGAAGATCGTAAACTGATTAGAGATATTAGACGCAGACAGTCAAAATTTTTGGGGCATGTTATGAGAAGAAATGAGCTGGAGAACTTGGTGACAACTGGTAAGATCGAAGGGAACAGGCCAAGAGGAAGACCTAGAAGCAAATACCTGGATGGCTTGGCCTCGTGGCATGGTCGAGACAGAAACACTGAGCTGATCCACGACTCTGGTGATCGAGTGAGATGACAGAACATGACTGCCCTCGCTTACCGGCATGGCACATGATGGATGGATGGATTATTATATTAATTATTGTATAACAAAACATATTTTTCCATCGGCAAACAATTACTAATCAGTCAGTCATGCAAATAAAATTCTACTTAGAAATCGTAATGGGAAGACTTAGTAAGAAAATGGAAGAAGAGATTAACATGGTCCAAGCCAGATTTAGACAAGGAAAAGGAACAAGACATATTCAACATGCGTTTAACAACAGAGAAGTGTTGAGAATTTAATGTAAACATGTTCTCGTGTTTTGTGGATTATTCAGAGGTATTTGACTGTGTACAACATCAGAAACTTTGGGAAATCATGAGGAAAATGAGCTTTCCATCACATGTAGTACAATTCATAAAAATGCTCGATCTAGACCAACAAGCAGCGATTAGAATAGATGGCGAGACATCAGATTGGTTTGACATCAAGCACGGAGTCTGTCGGGGCTGTGTGCTATCCCCCTATTTCTTTAACCTGTGCGCCACAAATACAATGAGAAATGTCAGAGATGATATAACCAAGGAGCAATATTATGCCCTAAATATCGGTAGTCATGAAATATATATATATGCTGATGATACAGCATTACTATCAAAACCACAAAATGATATAGAAAAACTAATAACCTCAATCCAAAAGAATAGTGAAAATCACAATTTATATCTTAACATAGCAAAGACAAATATAATGCATACAGATAAAACTAATAAGAAGAATGAAATATATGTTAATGAGGAAAAACTAGAGGTGGCAGAAGATTTTGAATATCTTGGGTCATTAATTACCAATAATGTTGACACAATGAAAGAAATTAAAAGAAAAATATTTATTGCTCTTCAAAAACTAAATCAATGGAATAAATTGTGGCATGTGACAGACAGAACTACAAAAATTAAATTTTTAAGAGCATGCACCTTTCCCATTGCAACATACGCCTGTGAGACCTGGACACTTACTAAACAAGCTGAACAGCATATAAATGTCTTTGAATATAAATGTTATAGACGAGTTCTAAGAATATCTTGAATACAGAAAAGAACAAATGCATCCATATGACACAACTGTGACACACCCTACTTCCCATTTTTCGTGATCCATTTTTGTTTGGTTCAAACCTACCTTAGCTCACAGGTCATGCCAGCCTAAACTGGAAATGTCTTGGTTTGTAAAGGCAGCCAGTGTGATACTGACCTGACCCAATGAGTGCTGATTGGTCTATAAAATATGTCTAGCATCAGTGCACCTGAGGCTTGTAAAAGGGTACTTTATTATACTTATTTACATTCACCTGCATCATACTTGAAGTTACACACACAAAGACGCACGCACACACGCATACACACACACAGAAAGAAAGAAAGAGAGAGAGATGTGTTAACTATACCACAAATAATCATTATTTTATATTATTAATTCATTTTAATTTCTTTGAATTCAAGCACAGTCCTCATATGTGCTACTACTACTACTAGAAGTTGTCACTACCAGTGAGTGTACTAGATTGATCTTTGTATTAGAATATGCATTCCCTATTACCAATGTCCCTAACCATCAGTGGAACCCTCTTTGACTTTTGGGGAACGTGTAATTGATGTCCCCAAGTTAAGGATGAGAATTTTACATTTAAGTCCAACTGATCGGCGTGTGGAATTATGGCACAGTCAAAAGAGAAAGTGTAAGCATATTAAATACCTCAGCCATGCCAACCTCATTTTATTTTTAATATAAATGAGTAAACAAACAAATTGATAATTATGTCCTTAACAATCCTGCAAATATTCAACAACATGACATTTAAATGGTCTGGGTTTAGGATTTAGGATCACTTTCACTGCACACAGATATTTCCATTAGTACTACACTCTCCTCTCACAGTAGGAGAATCTTAGTACAGTACATGAACTTCATACCTCTGGTGAGGATCTAACTGTGTGTAGCAGAATCACATATGGTATCAATATGTTTTGTGTGAGGGGTTTCTTCTTTTTTACATTATGCTTGGGTAGTGGCTTATATGGCCTGTACATTTAAATTTACACCTGTTGAGGTATTGTTAACATAAATAGCATGCATACCATGTTGTCAGCCCATGTCCAATAAGGGTTAAAGTCTGATTCACTACCTCAGGATCAGTGGGGAGTATACCAGCCCATGTCCAATAATGGTTAAAGTCTGATTCGCTACCTCAGGATCAGTGGGGAGTATACCACAATTCCGTTATTTTGTCAAAATTCACGTACCACACATTCCTTGTTTTATCAAAATTCATATACCACACTTACCTTATTTCGTCAAAGTTGATAAATCACACTATCCTTATTTTGTAAATATTCATATATGACATTTTCCTTATTTTGTCATAATTCACATACCACACTACCCTTATTTTTGTCAAAATTCAAACAGCCCACACTGTGAACAGAACCAGGTCTCCAAGTGCCAAGGGTGGACATATAACCTCTAAACTGCTACACCCTTAAATATAAATGTCCATGTCAAAAGCCAAGTCAGTGTAACAAAGAAGACAATTAAAGCTGCAGGTGTAATGAATTTGCCAATGAATGAAATCATCACGCAAACACTATACATATTTATGCAAGGACATATAGTACAGAAATAATGACTACTACTGAACGCTTGCCTATCAACTTGGTGATCATATGTTTAAATCTCCATTGAGGTAGAAATCTCCATTGAGGTAGAAATCCCCATTGCGGTAGATTTTATTACAATCAACCTGGGCTCTCATGTCAACCCAGTCTAAAATGGGTACCAGGAAATATCCTGGTGAAGAAGGAGATTGGCATGATATTGACCATGTCTTTCATATACTTCTCTGATTGATCTATATTAAAAAATATGAGACTAGCGCCAACTTGCTGCCTCAAGACATGTAAACAGATTTTTTACAGTACCTTTCCTTACTATTGAAACTATATAAATTATGAATGCTATCAGCATATAAGAAAAGGTTACAAGCAAGTTGAACATATTAAAATAATAAGTGGTTAATATTGTGAATATTTTCCCTTCATTCTAGCAGCGACACAGTGTCATCTCATTTCAACAACTGCAACTATCTGTACTGCTCTACATCTTACAGACAGATGGAAGAAGACCAGAAAAAGAATCATCACTTGCCAACGATCCCTGTCAAGTTGCCGTGGTCGTCATATACATATGCAAAGTAAGCAGTAAGACTACAAAGCAGAAGTAACGGGCATGTTGGTGTAATGGTTAAGACTTGACACTGACAATGGCTTGAGTACAGTCGGACCAGGTTGATGTCAGCTCTCAATTTTCATTGCAGGAAGGAAAGACTGGCCCCCTATTCCTCAGTGCACTCAGACCTACAAAATGAGATAGTCGTCCTCCCACCCTCTTTTACAACCATCACCATCACAGAGAGAGAGAGACTGAGAGCGTGCATTTTGTACTTTAAATAAAATCTAAAGATAAAGTCAGATACTGCCATTGAGGTGTGAAGTTTTAGACCTTCACATATTCTAGGACTTGATATATAATATGAAGTGGCCAGCTCCTTTCCTGATGGCAATGTGGTTAGTGTATTTAGATGCCAAAACATGTACCCATGTTTTATCCCTAACAAAGGCAGAATTGTGTTTTCTGACTACTACTATTGTAGCGGGGTAGGGGTATCCCCTATCAAAGGAGAAGTAAGGCGCCTCCTTCCCTCCGCTAGCCTTCGGGACACCCTTGGGCAAGGTGGAGTACCCGTTTAGCCCCCCGATCAGCGTTACGTGAAGCCATGGGTGCAGGTGGTGGATGAAGATGGAGAGCAGCCAACAGATAGTTGTAGGTTATGGTCTCCACCTTCACGACGGTAGGCAGAGGATCTCTATTTTGAGGAGACAATGGCTACGGTCACTGACCAGTATGGTCACTGCTAGGAAGGAAAGCAATGGCAAACTACCTTCTTTACAGATGCCAAGAAAATCATGTGTGAACAGGACCTGCAAAATTTAGTAGATGCGATTGTTACACACAGTGAACAACTAGGGTTAGAATTAAATTGTAAAAAGACACAGATTATGGTCTTCACTAGGAAGGACGAAATACCACAATGTAATATACAAGTAAATGGGAATATTCTTCAACAAGTGAGCAGGTACAATTATCTCGGAACAGTAATAACATCTGATGGGAGATGCCTTGAAGAGATTAGAACAAGAATTGCCATGGCAAAAGTAGCCTTTAGCAAGATGAAAAACATATTGACCAATAAAAAGATGTCAATTGAAACGAGAAAAAGAGTGTTGAGATGCTACATTGAACCTGTACTTTTATATGGATGTGAAGCGTGGACAATGAGCAGTCAGGCTGAAAAACATCTGATGGCTGTAGAGATGTGGTTTCTGAGGAAAATGCAAAGAATACCATGGACAGCCAGAAAGACCAATGAACAAGTCCTTCAAGAAACAAATGAAGATCGTAAATTGATTAGAGAAATTAGACGTAGACAGTCAAAATTTTTTGGGCATGTTATGAGAAGAAATGGATTGGAGAATTTGGTGACAACTGGTAAGATCGAGGGGAACAGACCAAGGGGAAGACCTAGAATCAAGTACCTGGATGGCTTGGCCTTGTGGCATGGTCGAGACAGAAACACGGAGCTGATCCACGACTCTGGTGATCGAGTGAGATGGCAGAACATGACCGCCCACGCTTACCGGCATGGCACATGATGGATGATGGATGGATGGACTACTACAGTGTGGGATAGGCGCAGCCCCATCAAAATGGGTCCC
The DNA here is from genome assembly GCA_963921405.1 of Cepaea hortensis. Lineage (NCBI taxonomy): Eukaryota > Metazoa > Mollusca > Gastropoda > Stylommatophora > Helicidae > Cepaea > Cepaea hortensis. The sequence continues at coordinate 142,158,625 of OY992877.1, read as the reverse complement.
ATATAATGTTCAGAATTGTCTGGGAATTCTCTTGGAAGGAAAGGTGACGAAAGGTTGGTTTCTTTCATGTTGGACAAGTCAAGGGATAGAGACCAGAAGAAGGGAATCACCAGTCTTCTGCCTTATAGGTAGATAGGGACAGTAACATGCTAGGGAATGTAAATCCCCCCAAAAATGCTTGTCAAATGTTGGTTGTACTGAGCCACAGGCTTCACAAAACAGTGCAATGTAAATTAACTTAATTATGGTAGAGTGATAGGCTACATATTTAGTATCAGTGATGACTAGGGATGGATTTGCATAGAGATCTCTCACTGTTCTTGATCCAACAAATGAAGACAGTGTGCATGTAAAAATTTGCCTACGTTAAACATGATATGAGATACTTTTACCCTTCACCCTAGAAAATTAAAGAGCGAGTGAATGAATGTATTATATTATCTTCTGTTTGAATGTTTGTGGTTTACATTTCCTACTTTTCACAAAGCTCTGGAAGCAAAATAAGGCAACAGGTATTACTGAACTAAGCTCTAGTTTAGAGGAGACAGGGACTTCCTGTAAAGTGTAGACCATTTACTTGACAGTTTAAGGCTCTTATTTTCCATGATTGATTGGCATACATTTGTTTAAATTTTAAAGAAAATAATGTCCACAGACAAACCACATGCAAACCAAAAACCACAGTCAACAATAAAGAAGTTGAAACTGACATATTTATAATATCTTGGCTTTATAATTAACAACAGTGGGACTGTTCAAAATTAGTCAGAGCTGGACTACCCATAGCAATGCAGGGGTCACACAGTATTACAAGCTTATGGCTCAACACCAACAAACAAATTACAGTACGATTCTTTGAGAATATGTATCTTTCCTGTAGCAATTTACAGATGTGCGTTAAGGATTATTTCACAACCACTGAAAAAGATAGTTAGATCTTTTGAACTTAAATGTTACAGAGAATTTCTTAGAATAGTGAGGACCATGAAGAACAAAAATACAGACATTCTAGAAGTTTTGAGCACTGAATAAAACTGGCACATAAACAGCAGGATGATTCATAAGCTGAAATACTTTGGCCATATTAAATGTTGTAGTGGTTCGGAAAGAACAATGATGGAAGGTATGGTTTCTGGATGTTTTCAGGGGTAAACCAGCCTGAAGATGGGCACAGGACATTAAAGACACCTTAGGCATGAAAATGCATGAAGCAAAAAAACTAGCAAAGGATTGAGAGTAATTTTGGAGAGCCATGATGAGAGCAATATTCTGCAAAAGACCCGCTACCATAATCATGAAGGCTCTCTCTGTCTCTCTCTCTCTTTCTCTCTGTCTCTGTGAGTGAGTGAGTGAAAGAGAAAGCGAGAGGGAGTGAAAGAGAGACAAAGAGAAAGATAATGGAAATAAGTTGAGTTGACTTGAGCTAAGAGCTGACATTACTGCATTTAGGACATTCCCATATGCGCTCCATCCCCTCATTCAACAGCCAGTGAAGAGTCATACTAGTAATTGTTCCCACCGCTATCTGATCAAATGCTCTCCTGATCTTCCCTCTCAGTTTTGATATTCCACCGGAACCCCTGCCGATCCACCGCAATATCATTCTTTCCATATACAGGTTCTCAATCTGTTCTCCCGCCTTCTCCACCTGGTACCACAGGTGCTCGACCACCTCTCCCTTGTGCAATGGACATAACTAGTAGCTAATTGCTGACTATAAATAAGAACAGTAAACAGCAAAAATAGTTAACCTGCTAAATGAAATAAGACAAACATCGCTTCCAATGTCATGAATACTGGAGCCTTTTTGTCTTGTCTGCTCTCTAACAGGAAAATCCAGGAATCTCCCTACAAAGCTTTAGTTGGCGTTGTCATTGATGGAAGAGTTCCAGAACGAGTATGACTTTTGTGTTTAACTTTTTGTTATTATGAACATTTGAGGTGTCTATTATTTAATTATTCACACTATTATCATTTACAACTTTGCAAAGTAGTCATTCAGTTATTTTTGTCTTTGGATTATTTGTGGTTAAAACAGTTATTTCCAACATCCACTGCATTTGATGTTTGACATTTCCAACATTCACTATATTGAATATTTCAAATGTCCAGCAACCACTACATTAAGTATTATGTATAACACAATGAAACCAACCAATCATGTATCTTCCTTAAATGTTAATAAGATACTTGACACAGCAATACAATTCAATGTGTTTGTTATTTGACGTACACTTGATTAATATAAATGTCTTGGACTTACGGTGCTATTTTAATGGCTGGATAAGAATTATGTCCGTATTCCATAGTTGTGTGTTCATGTGGCTAATGAAGACACCTTTTTTAGGATTGTCCAGTTGACTATGCATTGAAGTACACTTGTTTCTTCAGCAAGGTACTGTCGTCACTTGGAGGCAGCAGGTTTGAATCCCTGCATGGCCACTACAGCCTTCTATTGTTATATTGTCTAGTGTGTTCTCTAATCTCTTATTCTTTCCTCTACTTCTGTGTGTGCCAAAACAATATGTAAATGTAAATTGTGTTCTCATGCTATTTCATGGTGGTCATGGGATCAAATCCACACAAAGCAGATTTTAACAACTTACCTGGGCTACCAGGTGTACCCAGCCTAAAATGTGCACCAGGAAACATCTTAGGAAGTAAACATGGCCGGCCGATACTGACCACATCACTTACTGAGAGCTGATTGGTCTATGAAAATATGGGTGCCCAGTGAGCCTTATGGTGTATAATGGGCCTTTACTTACATAGAGAACATGAAAAGATGTGGTAGACAGTTCACTTCCTCAAAGTATTTCCTTCTCAGCTAATTCCCAAACAATTCTGAAAAATTACCTGGTAACCACTGTATAAGGCTTGGGTCATCCTCAGAGCAAAGCTGATCAGGAAAAAAAATCCCGTCAATCCCAGGGATTGAACCTAGACTGTTGTCTTGGCAGGCAAAAACACTAACCACTGTCACCATAGCTTATGCTGTTGTTAGCATCAGATGCAATTTACTTGAAAACCTACAAAAGTGAGATTACGGTGCATAAAGAAATTACGCTCAGACAGAAATTGCTCGGGGTTAAAGAGTAACAGTTGATAAGATGATACCTTGCTTTAAACATTTTAAATGTAACAAAAACACCAAGCAGAGATGTGGTATATAAAAACTTTAAAATAGCATAAAGTCATATGCAAAACCAGAGATCAGAGTGATTGAATGGATAAAAGCGTATTCTTTACAGATCTTAAACTTCTGGTGTGCTGATGCCGAGGTAACGGATTCAACCCCTATACCGGTCAGTTGAGCTAAAATGTTGGACGTAAATTACAAGTACCTATGAAGTTGGAGTGTGTTCATCTGATGGCAAGGGATTAATTTGGTAAAAGGGAAAGCTAATCCACGCACACAAATCAGTCCAGTGCACAAGAAGTAGTAGCACGTGTATGAACTACGCTCCAGTACAAAGCAAGCGAACACCCCACAAATATATATATACACTAATCATGTGATTGTTTGAGGTATATACATTTGACAAATGGCACCAATACTAAAGAACAAACATGTATCAATAACTACTAAGAAAGCACTTTACAACACAATCTTCCTACCAACTCTATCCTACCAATGCCAAACCTGGACAATGACAGAAAAAGAGAAAAGAAAAATCACAACAACAGAAATGAGGTTCCTGAGAAGAATACTCAACGTGTCAAGAAGAGATAAGATCAGAAATGAAGAAATCAGGACTAAAGAGGGGGTTAAAGCAGCACTAGATTTTATTATAAAGCAGCAAGTCAAATGGTTTGACCATGCAAGTAGGTTACCAGTCAACAGCATACCACAACAAGCAATGATGTACAGACAAGATGGAAACAGAGGAAGAGGCCGACCACATAAACATTGGACGGAGGGAATAGCAGAGTCCATGGGAATATCGATATATGAAGCCCATACTCAGGCACTCTCACGAAGTTTATACTTCACCTCGACACCGCAAGGTACAAGAGGAACATGATGAGATGAGATTATCTATTTGTATGTGGCCAGAGTTTTTAGCCATTCCTTCTCTTGAAATTACCATATATTCTGTCTTATCTTGGTTGATAACCAGCCCCATCTGTTGGGCTTTTTTCTTTAAGTGAGTCAATATTTCCAATGCCTTTTGTTCATTTTCCCCTATAATATCTATATCATCTGCATAACCATCACAATTTTGAAATATTCACAGCTTCCAGAATACCCACGTTACCGTGTAAGAAATCAAACAGGCCTGACAAATCGCTGGCGGCTACCCAATTCATTGTACAGCGACATGCTTGGCACAGCGCAAGCCCTGAAAGCAGTCAACATGCCATTTAACCATACCTTGGTGAATGACTTAAGTCGCACATATCCCAGTATGAATCCCATGCTGTTGAGCTGTCAGGAATTTGCAGATGTCAATGAGAAAAACTGGAGTTTGTTGAAAAAATCAAAAGTGTACAAACCCAATGCAGAAGATGAAGACCCAGAAAGTCATCTGCCTGCTGTCTGATCTGTCATTTGACAACTTTGAAAGCTGTGCTATACATCTTTACGTCTGTGAGTTAACAATGTAGTCAAAATTAGCTTAATCTACAAAACAACAACAAAGCTAAAAAAAATAATTTGCTGGTTTGTTTTCTATTGTGTTTAGAAAAAGTGTAGTTCTATTTATTTGCCATTTTCATTAAAAAGCAACATTGGCGGTCTGAAATTTCTCCTCAGATTCATCTGTCATCTAAAACCTGTCATCTATTGCCTATAGTACCTTGCACCTGAGGAATTAAGGCCGCCTGGCTAGTGCATTCGCCATGAACTGTTTAGGCTAGGGTTTTCTTTTTGCTCCCGATAGAAAACAATCCACAGCTTAACGAGGATTCTAACCTAATGTCCCGAAGGAGAACCCGACATTCTATCCACTCAGCCAGCCTCACATTCATCAGTATTGTTCATTTGATTTGAAGGAACAAAGGGGGATAATAAACATAGTCACAGCTTATTTATGTCTTCAATCAAGTATAATAAAGTTAGGCAAAGGACCCTTTTGCATGTGATGAGTTGTTCTGGCTATATGGTTTTTCTAGACCATTCGGCACTCGACGAGTGATGTAGTCATCTCGCTTCCCAGAACATGTCCTTGTGCTCATTTGATGCTGGGCCGACCTGGAAGTCCAGGTCAATGTTGAAACAATCCCTACCTGGAGATTCAAACACATGACCACAGGCTGGCTGGTCGGCATACTTGCTAGCTACCGCACTACCATAGCTTCCCTAGTCAAGTATAAGTCATCATCATTAAGTGTTATGCCAAAAGGCGTGGGTAGCCATGGTTCAAAATCTCACACGATTACCAGTCTCGAATCAGGTCTGTATTCTTGTCCCGACCATGCTATGCTGCCAAACCATCAAGGTATTTATCCCTCCTCTTCCTCTCTTCCTATCAAGCGTGCCAGTTGTCACAAAATTTTCATGTCCCTTTCTCCTCATAACATGTCCAAAAATCTTGACTAAGTCTAATTTCTCTAATCAGTCTGTGTTTTTAATTTTTCTACTGAAGGACTGTCTCATTTTATTTCTGTCTGTCCATGATATTCTTTGCAAGTATCAGTGATTGATTATAAAGGACCTCTTTTACATGCCTTTGGACATATGGTGCTGCACTCATATTTGTTTAGACCAATCAATCGGTAGTCGGTGGGTGATGTGGTCATATCACACTATCCACTTTTACTTCCAGACACATTCATACTCATTTTAGGCTTGGTTAACCTGGGAACTCAGGTCAATTTTAAAAGGTTGAACCTGCCCTGATGCTGACTGAATCCATGACCATCACACCAACAGGCGGGCATCTAGCCACTTCACTACCACAGCTCCCCAAGTCAGCACACTAACTCTAATTTTGTTTTGCGTATTGTTGTCATCTCATCACTTTTTTCAACTTGTTCATATTAATATTTTAGTGTATTAATCTTCAGTGTTTAAATGTGGTACATCACATGCAGTCAACTGCAGGTGAAAATCTCAAAGGCAGCAACAGTATTCAATTTGATGAAGTTGATCAATGTAATTATAACTTGGCCACTCAAGCAGGTTACAGAGGAACAAGATCAATCAAACAAAAGAGAGGTCAGCATGGCTGAATGGATATAAGAGCTCGTTCTTAAACAACCAGAATGCTAATGCTGAGCTAGGGGATTTAACCCATACACTGGTTAGTTGGACTAAAATGTTGACGTCTCATCCTTGACTTGAGGACGTAAATTACAAGTACCCCTGAAGTCGGAGTGGGATTTCCTGATGGCAGGGGACACTGGTAACAAGGAAAACTAATCCACACACAAATATCAGTCCAGTGCACTAAAGGTAGCATGTATGGACTATGCTTGAGTTCAAAGCAAGTGAGAGACCCCCAAAAAAAGTTGTGATTTTTTTTTTTTTTTTAATTTTATTTCAAGTAATTGTAAATACCCTCATCTTTGTTTTTTATTTTGTTGCCGTGGTAACATTGTAGCTAGCGAGCTTATTTACCAAAACAGTGGTCTGGTTCAATCCCCGGCAGTAGCAAGATTACCATTTCCCTGACAAATAAAGCCTCGGGATCGAACCAGCCTCTGCATATAAGTAAAATTAAGTGAAAGACCCTTGTACATGCCCTAAGGCATATGGTGCTAGACATATGTTTGTATAGACCAGTGTTTCCCAACCTTGTACATGCCCTAAGGCATATGGTGCTAGACATATGTTTGTATAGACCAACTGACACTCATGGCGTCATGTGGTCACCACCAGGCTGGTGACTTTCACTTCCCAAGGCATATGGTGCTAGACATATGTTTGTATAGACCAACTGACACTCATGGCGCGATGTGGTCACCACCAGGCTGGTGACTTTCACTTCCCAAGACATTTTCTGGTACCCATTTAAGGCTGGGTCAACCTTGGAGCAGAACTCGATTTTAATAATCTGTCTGGATGCATATTCACACCCATGACCAGCACGCTAGCAACTGGCCACTGCACTACCACAGCTCCCCTCATAAACTGGGTACTGGATATTTGTCTGGGAACTGTCTAGGAAGGAAAGCTGCTGATGAAGGTTGAAGGTGTTCATAGGAAGGGGCACTTCTAAGTGTAGAGATCCACTTACCTGGAGTTAGATGTAAGAATCTTTGTTTTTCTATGAGCTAAAAGGGTGGCTACTTTATGTTCCATCAAGCCTTAATTTAACTCTTTCCCAGCCCCACATAGGCTAAGAATGTGATCTGATAAAATCCCAGGATCTATATATAAACTCTCCAGTACTGAGATGTTATATGAATCTGTTCTGCTGCGTAGTAGTAAATCTTGCAATGTGAACACACAAATAAGGAAGAGCTTGGAGGCAGCTGGTGTGCAGTTTCTGAGATGACCGTTGCTAACACCATGTACCACCAGAGTAACTCATGAATCCCTGGACAAGGCCATAAAAATATAACACTGTATGTAACCTTGTTTAGAAGAATATGGAATAGATAAAGTTACCAGTCTGCTTAATACAATATATGATACTGGAAACATACCTCATGAGTTATGTAATTCTGTATTTATTGCAATCCCAAAGAAATCAGGAGCCTTGGAATGTGATCAACATCGAACAATTAGTATAATGAGTCACATCACGAAGATTTTGCTAAGAATTATCATGCAAAGAGTTAGGAGGAAAATACAACCTGAAATAGGAGAAGAACAATGTGGGTTTGTAGTAGGCAAGGGTACAGTAAATGCTGTGTATATACTGAGAACCGTAATCGAACGTTCTATAGAAGTAAACAAAGATCTACACCTTTGCTTCATTGACTACACAAAGGCTTTTGATAAAGTGAGACATGTCAACATGATAAGGATGCTTGAAGAACTACAAATTGATGGGAAAGACCTTAGACTTGTAAAAAACATATATTGGAAACAACAAGCTGCCATAAGAGTTGATAATGAAGTAAGCCAATATCAGCCTATTAAGAGAGGTGTGAGACAGGGATGTGTAATGTCTCCAGATCTGTTTTCCCTGTACAGTGAAAATATTTTCAGAAATATTGAAAATATGGAAGGAATCAACATTGGGGGACGATGCATCAATAACATTAGATATGCAGATGATACAGTCTTGATTGCAGACAATGAACAGGACCTGCAAAATTTAGTAGATGCGGTTGTTACACACAGTGAACAACAAGGGTTAGAATTAAATTGTAAAAAGACACAGATTATGGTCGTCACTAAGAAGAACGAAATACCACAGTGTAATATACAAGTAAATGGGAATATTCTTCAACAAGTGAATAGGTACAATTACCTCGGAACAGTAATAACATCTGATGGGAGATGCCTTGAAGAGATTAGAACAAGAATCGCCATGGCAAAAGTTGCCTTTAGCAAGATGAAAAACATACTGACCAATAAAAAGATGTCAATTGAAACGAGAAAAAGAGTGTTGAGATGCTACATAGAACCTGTACTTTTATATGGATGTGAAGCTTGGACAATGAGCAGCCAGGCTGAAAAACATCTGATGGCTGTAGAAATGTGGTTTCTGAGGAAAATGCAAAGAATACCATGGACAGCCAGAAAGACCAATGAACAAGTCCTTCAAGAAACAAATGAAGATCGTAAACTGATCAGAGACATTAGACGTAGACAGTCACAATTTTTTGGGCATGTTATGAGAAGAAATGATTTGGAGAACTTGGTGACAACTGGTAAGATCGAGGGGAACAGACCAAGGGGAAGACCTAGAAACAAGTATCTGGATGGCTTGGCCTTGTGGCATGGTCGAGACAAAAACACGGAACTGATCCACGACTCTGTTGATCGAGTGAGATGGCAGAACATGACCGCCCACGCTTACCGGCATGGCACATGATGGATGGATGGATGTAACTATACAAAAGAGACAGACAGTGTTCGCTGGTCATGGAATGAGAAGAGAGGCATTTAAAAACATTGTGACAACTGGAAAGTTCAACAGAAAAAAGAGGCAGACCGATAGCAATGATCAAAAGATATGAATCAGAACACCAGGGACTGAGATTTTTGTAGAGAAATGAAAGCCTAGGCGATTTAGCAAGGCATATTATTATGTTTCAAGCAATACTTTCTCCAGTTGAAAGAAAATATTTAATTTCCAATTGTACAAATATAAATAATTCTAAACCAAGAAAAAACATAATGATAACAAAAACAATTTTAAAGTGAAACATTAAAATATATTTTATTCCAATATATTCTGTAATTCAAAGATAACTGCTTTGTAAAAATGATTTACCAAACAAATAAAAACCTTGTACAAAATTAACAAAGCAACAACAGCCAACGGCAAAACAAATAATGATACAAATTGCTGCCTTACATCTGTGGCAGTTTTCAAAATCAGATATCAAAATAAACACATGAAACTGCCTTTATTGTTGCATGTGTATTTATCTATATATATTCACATTTTCATCATACACTTTAAATGTAACTGGCAAACAAATGCAAAGCAAGAAGAATATAACCTCTCTTTCAGTCTCCATAACCCTCATATACAGAGGCCATGCATCAGCCCATATTAATAACACTTTTGTCATGAACAATAATTCAATCAGTAGTGTGCCCCTTTGCAAAACTTTGCTCCCTTAACAACCTCCGGAAAACTCAATCATGAAGATGTCCCGCATCCAATACACCAGTCTGGAGATCATCCGTGACATCCTGCACCCATCTTCTCTTTGGCCTTCCTCTTCCTCTCTTCCCGGGCATATACCCCTCCATTATTGTTCCCTCCAAACTTTCATGTTTAAAGTGACCAAAATATTCAAATTTTCTTTGTTTTATGGTCTTCAGTAGAAGCTAACTAAAGTTACTGCTAGTGTACTCTACACCACTTACTTTCTATGCATGATTCCCTATCCCTCAACAGCACAGACTAGTAACTATTTTTTCAGTTACTTTCTCTAACCTATTTTCTAATGTTTTCATGCAACTACTGTAAAGTAAGTTCTGTTACTTATTCTCATAAAGTAAAGGACCCTTTTCCACAGCTTGAGGCATATTTGGTTTATGCTGCTAGCCACTTATTTATAGATCATGTGGCACTCAATAGCTGATGTGGGTAATATGATGCCAGCCGCCTTGACTTCCCAGAACATCTCCTGGTGCCCATTTAGGCTGGCTAGACATGGCAGACTGGGTCAATTTGTTTAAATGCCCACCTTGACTGGGATTCAAAGACATGTTCAGCAGGCTGAGTCACGCGTCTAGCCACATACTAACATTCTCCCCTACTTGGTGGTAAACTAAGAGTAAAGTAAAGGAACTCTTTTATGAGGGGTGCCTTCACTTCCCAAGTAATTTACTGGTACCCATTTAAGGCTGAGTTAACATGGGAGCGAATGTCAATGTTAAAGACCTGCTTTGATGTGATTTCAAACCCACAACCACCAGGATGGCAGACATGTGTCTGGCCACTAAACTACAATAGTTCCCATTTTTTTTTCTAAGTGTAACCCCTTTTAGTTATTTTCTAAGTAATGCCGCCACTATTTATTTCTAAAGTATGATTTCCTCATTTTACATCCATCTATGTGGTTTTAAATGCTACTAAGTGACAACTTGATGGGAGCTGAACAAGTAGAAACAGAGATAAATACCTGGATGATTTGGCCACATGGCATAATCAGGAATAGAACACAGACCTCGTCCTCAAATAATTGAAGGCCTAACATTTCACACCCCAAGAGCACTATCTGCTATGGGATTACCCTTGCCTTTCACCTCAAAAGAAGATCAGAGTGACTAAGTGGTACAGTGTCCATCTGCTACAAACAGTTTAAGGTATGAATCACTGGTGTCAATATTGTCTCTGGAACCTGACAATGCCATACTTGGCCCAGTCCTCTTGGTAGTCTAGACTGCCCAGACTAGAGTCAAACATTGAAGATTCTGTATGCAGGTTGTGCACATAACATTTCCTTCAAAGCTAGAGGTTAAACTATGCCTTAGTTTCTGCTCTGACAACATTAGAACACCGGACCGCAACAGTGGAGTTTGTGCTGTGCACTGAGCAGAAAACCTCCTTGTGTGATCTCAAATAGCATGTGAAAGCTCTAAATGACAGTTTCACAGTACCATGTAGCTGGTTCTTGTATCCAATCAATCAATTTAGCACATAAGCAACTCTTTGTTTCCTATAGTATCCATTTACTGCTGTAAAGGTCAAGGACCCCTGTTCATGCCATGAAACATATTGGGTATATGGTGCTAGCCCCATATTTATAGACCAATTGGCTCTCAAAAGCTGATGTGATTAATATCACACCTGCCACCTCCACTTCTATGAAAATTTCATAGCACCCATTTTTAGTTAGTATGGACTTGGAAGCCCAGGTCTGTGAAAAGAAATACCCACCTCAATGGGGATTCAAACACATGACCACCGGGTCAGCAGGCAAGTGTGCTAGCCACTGTGCTACTGTAGCTCTCTTACTTGCCGTTACTTTAGTTTAACTGAGACAAAGACATAAAAGCATAATAGTACTGTAGTAGTACAATGGCACACAGCAGTTAACCATGTAAAATAGAAGGGTAAGTTCTTCTTCTTCTTCTGCGTTCATCCTGAGTTTTTTTTTCCGGATGTGATTGCGTTGTGCCTGTTTACAGCAGAGCTGCGTTCTTGCGCCATTAGGCCGACACATCCGACTTCTGCGGGGAAGGGTAAGTTAATAAGTAAGTCACAAATGGTTGTAGAAAAATAACTACACATGATAACAACTTGAAACCAGTTGATTTTTATACATACATTGCTCCTTTATTTCTCAACATAATTTACACCAACATTGATGCACTTATCCCATCATTTTATCAGTCTGCCCAAACCGGTTGCATATAACTGCATGCTTTGTTTTCATTTACCAGCCATTCCACAGAACTGTGTGTCTTACTTATTGACTCGCCCTCGTAATGTTTTCTATCCAGCTATGCACCGCTTTACGGGACAAACATTTGTCAGCATAAACACTGACAACCCACCTTGGCGGAAGACATTTCGCGAATGACCCTGAAGTTGAATGTGAAGTGAAAATGTGGTTTAGAAAACAGAGCACGCAGTTCTATGCAGCTAGTTTGGGAGGACTGATAAAACGATGGGATAAGTGCATCAATGTTGGTGTAAATTATAAATATTGAGCCAACCCACTACTGGCAACGCTGATCGCACTCTGGTATGAACCTAAGGCCCATCCACATCAATATGGAAGCACTAGACTAGGTGTAAATTATGTTGAGAAATAAAGGGACAATGTATGTATAAAAATAAACTGGTTTCAAGTTGTTATCATATTTAGTTATTTTTCTACAGCCATTTGTGACTTACTTATTAACTTACCCTCATATTAAACACTGTAACACATAGTGGCGATACATATGTTCATGTAATGAATTTTACAAACAAACAATAAAAAATATCTACAAACTAAAATAACAGAAACATGGTAATCAAAAAACATATACTAAAAAAGTTTCAATAGTAATACAATCTTAAAAATTATTTTAAAAATCACACCAGCACTGGCAGTCTCTGTGGCCATGTGGTCAAGCCGTTTGCCTCATGCTGCAAAAGTTATGGGTTCAATTCCGGGCCATGTCCTTTGGTTCACGAGTGCATTTTTCTCGGAGACTCCTGGGGGTCATCGCCGGAACTACGGAGTTCGTGCTTTGTGTGAAGCTTTCAGCTGGCTGCCCTGCGAAAAGAGACCGAGCCATATGGGATAACATCTGGGCAATGAAGTTAATCCTCTCGACTTTTAAGACTTTTAAAAAATTATTCGAAAAAATTAATCCCACAGAATACATGAATAATGTAACATTAAAACATACAGTACAGCCCATTAACGCATTAACTACCAGGTTACAAAACATGCTGAGTCTAGCATTTCAGCTGTAGTTTGTCAAAATGTAACAAATATGGTTTTTTGTGATATCTTAAAAATGTGAATGAGCTACAGCTTATTTTCAACTCTTTTTCCAACAGCATGGGGCATGGCATTGTCTTCAGTTTCTGCACCGTTGGGTGCTGTATTGGTGCATAATAAGGTAGATATAGTCAAGGCCCTTTGAGATTGTGTAGAGCATGGAAGAACAGATAAATCATCAAAGCCTGGAGAGAATGGAGTGACAGGGAGTGACCAGAGGATCTGGGCCAACATTCAGGACTCCAAGGAAAGATCAGACGGACACATAATCAGACTGCAACTGGCACCATTAGTATTGGGACTCTTCGCTGGCTGTTGAAGATGAGGACTTAGTACATACAGGAATGTCCTGAGTGCTGTGATGTCAGTTCTTGACTCAACTCAATTGGTTTCTGGTAGTTAACGAGTTAATAAGTAACAGGGATAAAGTGTTAGGCATATTGTTTGTATGACCGTGAACAGGGTAATAGTCAATTTTACACAGCTGCCTTTACTTTCCCAGAGAAATTTATGGCACCCACTTTATGAGGCTGGGTTGACCACACAGCCTCAATGAACAAGCAAAATTACAATCCTGCCACGTGGGGAGAGAACCATATACATATATTATACATCATTATATACATCTATTATATATATATATATATAGAGGTACAAGAGGAACATGATGAGATGATATATATATATATATATATATATATATATATGTATATACACACACATTTGTGTCAGGTCTTAGTTAGACATGACTGAGCTATCGTATGACAGTAGGTGGTACTACCTGCGTCTGTTAGCACCGAATGTTGGGCAATGATAACCAAACCCGACACCCCACATTGTGCCAACGGCTTCAGGCAGAGGAGTGCAATTGGGAGGGTACAAGCCTTACCTTAGTGCGAGGAAATGCAACCTAAAGACTAAATGTCATGGCAGGGCAGACCAGGCCCTAAGCCTTGGTTGGCGGCTGCTCTAGGATCGAAGCTCCGACAGGCGGACAGTTAGACCATTGCTTTGCTGATCCGGCAGCTTCTGCAGCTTGTCTAGTTCCAGATGTAGGGGCGTTACCTTTCCTCTGGAGTAAACTAGACATGCCGAGAGAGGGATCAAGCTGCATGTGCAACACATGGTCTCTAAATTCAGCCTAGGCTTTGTGTTATGGAGCGGTATAACTCCATTTTACAAACTATCGTCTGTCAAGACGGCAAGGTGCCAGTCAGTCAGTCAGTCAAACATCTATTAAACAAATATGTAATCTTTGCTGCTGGTAGACCACCCACATCAGGTAACTTCTGTTGTATGGTGCTGGGACCAAGAAAAAAGACAAAGAGTTACCAGAAAGTTACAAATGATGTTGTTTGTGTAAAAGATGAAAATATATAATACACCAAGATCATGGCGAATTTGTGTACATAATGGGAAGAATCGCAAAAATACAAGTGATTAAAATATGAAACAGTAAAAGTGGACATATTACATGTATTACTGATTAAATATCTTGTGTTTGTGAAATTCAAGGGGAAACCACCTTATTAATTAACCAAGCCTACATTTATGGGTTGACATGAACCAAGATATATGGAATGACATGTTCACAAAACTAGGTACCAGAATTCAGAATAAATGAGTTGAAATGGCATTCATATTGTAAAGTAGCGATTCTGGAAAACAATCAAGAAAGAAATATCTCCGTTTCCTTTGTTCCTCTTTTGAGGGGAGTGCCCCCCCCCCCTTCCCATATTTAGTTATACACCTCAATGGTCAGTGTGTCCGACTTTGTTGGGCAGACTCCATCCAAGGAATTAGGCTCTATCCACCCTATGGGTAGGTTTTCTTTCCTAGCAATTTTGTGAGGGCAGTGACCTTATGGCTTTCTCTTTTCAATTTCCAATTGCCATGGAAGTTTTAAGTCCACAATATTTGCTCTTAACCAGAAGGGCTAGGAATGTGAGTGATCTCACTATCCAAGACATTAGGATGATGCATATCATTAGGTATCAGTGGTTATTGGAAACAAATTTTCATCCCTATGATGAGATAGAACCCTCTCAGCCATGCATATTATATGCACTACTGACTAGATTGTGGAATTCATATTGTGGAATTTAAGAGGAAACCACCATAATTATCCATGGATTGACACGTTCATAAAACTAGATATCTGCCTTTGAACTGAATAAGCTGACATGGCACTGATTGTGTAAAATAGCAGTTCTGGAAAACAATGAAGAAAGAAATATAAGAGACACTGGCTCACATAAATATGTGAACTGGAGATCTAACTTTATGTAGAATCATTATAATAAAAGGGACAACAAAGAGTCACGTGTGAAAATCATTTTCCCTTTGCTGACCCCTAAGAAATAAATTTCAAAGGGCTTCGACTGCTACTGCAATGATAGTTCCTGTTGCAATTTGATTTCTACGAGTAAATCACATGGTTGAATTTACTGTTATTGCTGGATTAACAGGGTTACAGGCAAAAGGATCAAGTTAATTCCACTATGTTCCACCCCGTAAGGTTTGGTCTAACTTCCACACAGCAGCCTGCGGAACCTGTCACACAGCACGAACTCTGTAGCTCCAGCTATAACCTCCAAGACTCTCTTAAAAAACTACTCATGACCTGAATGACCGAGTCCAAAAACAAACACATGACCTTTGTAGGGTGAGGCAGGAAGCTTGACCACTTCACCACGTAGACTCCAAGGAACTGTTTCACAGGAACTGAATAACAATATTAATGTATCTATAGGAATATGCTACTGACATAATTAGTACTTTTAACTGGCAAGAGGTCCTCATGACCGAATAGATAAGAGTACCCGTTCTTAAACTTCTGGTGTGCTGATGCTGAGATATGGATTCAATCCCTACACTGGTCAGTTGGACTAACATAACTTCTCATCCTTGACTTGGGGAGGTCATTTACAAGTACCTCAGAAGTCGGAGTGGCTCCCACTAATGGCGAGGGACACTGGTAATAGAGAAACTTAACCCACACGCAAATAGCAGTTCAGTGCACTAGAAGTAGTAGTACATGTATGGACTACGCTTGAGTTCAAAGTCAGCAAGCGCATCATATAAAATAAACATGCTACTGGCATACCAGCCTCATGTATCCACAGCAATAGGGAGACATAAAATAAACATGCTATTGGCATACCAGCCTCATGTATCCACGGCAATAGGGAGACGTACAATCACAATACAGAAACACATAAAATAAACATGCTACTGACATACCAGCCTCAAGTATCCACAGCAATAGGGAGACGTAAAATAAACATACTACTGGCATACCAGCCTCAAGTATCCACAGCAATAGGGAGACGTAAAATAAACATACTACTGGCATACCAGCCTCAAGTATCCACAGCAACAGGGAGACGTAAAATAAACATGCTACTGGCATACCAGCCTCAAGTATCCACAGCAATAGGGAGACGTAAAATAAACATGCTACTGGCATGCCAGCCTCAAGTATCCACAGCAATAGGGAGACGTAAAATAAACATGCTACTGGCATACCAGCCTCAAGTATCCACAGCAATAGGGAGACGTAACATCACAATACAGAAACACAGGATGCTACCTTCACAACAGCATTACAATTATCATCTGTTGATGGGAAATAGGAAGGATTTTTTAACTGACAATGAGAGACAACTTTTTAAAATCAGAATGGAAGACAAAATTCCTATCTACATGTACATTTGAGACCTATGGGTGGAGTCAAGTACCCTGGATGGTATAACACATATTCAAGCGCCTTGCAAACTGGTGAGGGTGATCATGCTTCTCCATGTCCTGAGATCTCCATCAGTATGTGTCACATTGTGCGCTGACACCCTTGCTTGCCATGATACAAGTTTGTCAAGAATCTTCTCTGTCTCCTCTACCTCTATATCTACAAATCTGTCCTATTGTCTCATGTTCCAGATTGTTTCTTCTGATAATTTGGCCAAAATAAGATGGTCACCTCTTGCTGATGTTTGTGATAACTTGTCTTTGTGTCTTAGCCAGTTACAACACATTTACATTACTCATTTGGGCTGTCCAAGGCATTCTTATGAAAAGCCACATCTCTGAGGCTTTGTGGGATATTTTTGCTTGTTTATACAACGTGAAAACTGCATCTATGTAACAGGCAAGAATTCTTCTAATAAACTCCAATGACAAGGATTTATCTCAAGTTTGTACTTCCTAAAACAAAATACTGACACAAATGACAAAACTAAGACTATTCATTTCACATATACAGATTATAATTAGTTATGAAAATTACTTCCAGTCATGAGTTTATTTATGAGTGTTTCAAAAATAGGAGTTCCTCGAAAAATATATGTGCATACAAAAATAAGATAATGAAGTGCATTAAATATTTTATTCGAACAGCCTTATTAGTAATAGCATTAGGTAATAGATACATCTGAGGGTAACTCACATTATTCACAACATATATACATGTTAATCAATACCAGTTTTATAATATGGCACATTCAAAAATGGAAATTAGTTGTCTAATAAGTAAAACAATAAATGATGCTTTTATATGCATTAAAGTGTAGTGGGCATATGGTGCTAAACCACTCAGTGGGTGATGTGGTCAGTATCACGTCGGTTGTTTTAACTGTCCCAGGATATTTCCTGCTACTCATTTTAAGCTGGGTCAACCTGGGAATTTAAATCCAAATCCGCCTTAAAGTGGATTGAATCTATGACCACCGTGCTGAAAGGTGAGAGCCTAATCACTACGCTACCACAGCCTCCAGTCTAAAAATTACCTGAAAATAATATCGGCCATTGGGTACAAGTAAAACTGATAGAAACAATTCTGATCAACCAACAAGCTTGGCTAATCCTCATGGCACCTGCAGACGGGTGCTCTCCATCAATTTCTATTCTGGGTGGTGTGTTTTAGACATCTTAACTCTTACAGGACAAGGACCAGTATTTCAGGCCATTTTGCCAGGGCTTATCACATGATGTCAGTATTTGTGGCTGGTAATTTTTACCAAAACTTCAATGCATTTAAAACACACTGTTATAAGTGTAGTTTAGTAACTGGAAATAGCAAACTCAACAGAAATAGAAAAATCACTAAAAATAACAAACTCAATAGAAATAGCAAATTCAGCAGAAATTTTAAAAAAACTTAAAAGAAACAGCAAACTCAATAGAAATAGAAAACCCATGAGAAATAGCAAACTCATTAAAGTAGCAAACTCCAAGAGAAAGGACTCTTCTGCAACAAACACAGGAACATATGCTTGTGCTTTAAGAGTTGTGTTGCTGGTTTGGGGGGGGGGGGGGGGGGAGAGAGAGAGAGAAGTATTATGTGGGGCTGACATTTCCAAGAACTGATGATAAGAAACCAGTAACAGGGGATAGTATACTGAAGCATGGATGATAGAAGACCAGTATTTGGGTTGGTATATTGAAGCATGGATAACAGAAGACTAGTATCTCGGGATGGTATATTGAAGCATGGTTGACAGAAGACAAATATCTGGGGATGACATATAGAAGGATGGGTAGAATACCAGTATTTGGGGATGGTATATTGAAGCATGGATGATAGAAGACCAGTATTTGGGGATGGTATATTGAAGCATGGATGATAGAAGACCAGTATTTGGGAATGGTATATTGAAGCACAGATGATAGAAGACCAGTATCTCGGGATGGTATATTGAAGCATGGATGACAGAAGACAAGTATCTGGGGATGGCATATAGAAGGATGGGTAGAATACAAGTATTTGGGGATGGTATATTGAAGCATGGATGATAGAAGACCAGTATCTCGGGATGGTATATTGAAGCATGGATGACAGAAGACAAGTATCTGGGGATGGCATATAGAAGGATGGGTAGAATACAAGTATTTGGGAATGGTATATTGAAGCACAGATGATAGAAGACCAGTATCTCGGGATGGTATATTGAAGCATGGATGACAGAAGACAAGTATCTGGGGATGGCATATAGAAGGATGGGTAGAATACAAGTATTTGGGGATGGTATATTGAAGCATGGATGATAGAAGACCAGTATCTCGGGATGGTATATTGAATGGATGATAAAAGACCAGTATCTCGGGATGGTATATTGAAGCATGGATGATAGAAGACCAGTATCTCGGGATGGTATATTGAAGCATGGATGATAAAAGACCAGTATCTCGGAATGGTATATTGAAGCATGGATGACAGAAGCATGGATGTGATACTCACTAGTGCTGCAGAGTGCATGCACCATGTGGATTATTTAATAGAGGAATCTGAGAACTTATAGATTTAACAATGTGCAGCAAAATTAGTCCTTGAAATACAAACTAAAGCAAACTGTTTCAACAAATAAAGAAGTCAAAAGTTTGAGCTCAAACAAGTATATTGTAAACACCTGAAATACTCATTCGGTCAATTCATCATCCTCATAAAGTGTCTTGCAGACTGCACAACTGATCATGTCTGTCCACAGCTCCCATTCTCCATGACTGTAGGGGTTTACTGCGACCGAGATTTTACAAAGTCTGAATAAAGACACAGAATATGATTGAGAAGCTCCCCCCAGGAAGGTTAACCCGGTCAACAAATGCCCGCAGAAGTCAGATGTGTCGGCCTAACGGCGCAAGAACGCAGCTCTGCTGTAAACAGGCACAACGCAATCACATCCGAAAAAAAACTCTGGATGAACGCAGAAGAAGATTGAGAAGCTCGACGAATGGAGAAAAACACATAGATACAAGCAAATGTTTTGAACGAAGTCCCAGTGATAAAGATTTTGGTCAAAAAGTTCACTTGTACATGCATGTGTGTCACTATCGATCATGCTTCTCTGTCATTTTCTGTGTCTTTTTTCAGGCTTCCATTCTCCGGCAGAATGTATCAATTCATTGTTGAAATCTTTCTATGTTGTGATGAAAAGTTGTCAAGAATCTTTTCTCACGTCTTCCTCAAAATTTTTTTGGGCTTAGTATAAATTTTTGTTAATTAAGTTTTAGCTACTGAATCATCAAGCTATGGATTTCTGTGGAGACATGAAGGACAACATCAGCTGGCAGGGCAAATGATGATGAAGACGAGTATGATGATGATGATGATGATCACATTCTTAAAGCGTATGCAAACAATCTGTTCTCCTTCTTTACATTTGTACAGCAGATGTTATTAGAATTTTACACAAATTCTTCAACAAAGTTATCATGCTTCATTTCAAGATGCATTTGTTTTTAAATGAAACAAAAACATATTTAGATTTTTCTTTCCTTACATGATTAAACAGATTCAATTTTGAATCCTTCTGGGGGGAAAAAACACACACATTTTAATAGCACAAATTATGAGATTATTTCTCTCTGAAAACTTTAACAATAAAAGAAATAGCATTGCTGACTTAGTTGTTGTTGTAAAACATGCTGCATAAATTTATAACATCAAACTCCCCATGTCATGCTTTATGTGTTCTTCATTTCTCTGTCTCGTGGTGGTTTGCGGCCAAATTGTAAGCGCCGTCTCACTCGACAAATAGCAGCTGAAATAAAGAACAGCAACGTGTTAAACAAATAAGCTGTTTACAAACAAACATAATTGCATGTTCTTTGCAGGATATTTCTCTCAACCATCAGTTGATTTTCTAGGCAGTTTTACATTCATTAATTTGCCACTGCTTTCTGAGCGTGCAGTAAACAATTAAGTCACACTGACTGGAATAGAGGGGTGTAACCACCTACCCCACCATTAACGCACTGGAAGTTTAAGAACTCGAGTGCTCTTGTTCTTTCAGCTATGTCAACTGCTATGTATTGTCAAGCAGATGCTTATTTCTAATATTTATGCTTGTTAGGCTACACTAAATCAAGAACATGATAAATAAATGCACAGGGGCTGAATGGCATTTTTAGAAAATAAAGAAAAGAAACTGAAATCAGAAATAAAGGAAAGAAGTTGAAAGCACATGACAATAGAAAGACATTCAGATCAGACAAGAACAATTTTATGTTCTGTTTGTATAACAGCTGTTTCTTAAACAAACATCACTTTCTGTTGGACTCTTACAATCTGTGTGAAATAAGCAAATAAATAAAATAGTTGTGTGACACAAACAAAATGTTTGTTTTAAACAAATATGCGTGCATTAAAGAAATAGAATGTGTGTAAGTAAAGCAATCATTTGCATGTCATTAATATATGGTAGAGTTACGGCATTACTTCAAAACAACATTCTCCCAATGTGAATTTGAATAATGAAGCCACAAACAACATACTGCACAATTTATTGCCTGACATATTTCACAGTATCTCGTCAGGTGCATACTGCAGACAGAGAGCTCAACATATAATGGAGTAGTGTAATGAGTTCTTTCAAACAAAATAAACAAAGCACACTGTCTTACGTTTCAATGTCACCACTATCATTTTAAATGAGACTTGTTTTATTACATAACTGTGGTTTACACAAGTGTCTGCTATTCAGAGTTTTTGTTATCTCCTTACAGTATATCGCCAAGATACCTTTATGGTAATCATATAAATTAGCTTTATTTACTTAAGGTGAGTTGTTTATTGTAGAACTGGTGAAAATTACTTGGTTTTAGGCATAATTTAATGTAAAATAGTTGCTTGACATAGAATAAGTTACAAAGATGCTAATGACAGATGAAAGGTAAGATATGCTTAATATATCAAAACAGTTCACATTATTTGAAATCATCTGTTTTTGTTTTCCTTGTAGCATCTGTATCTTTGCTAGTGTCTGTCAAATTTTTTTTTTTTCAGGCTGAAGAATAAATACCACTTGCCAAAGCATGTAGTGTACATGGTATGATTTTATTTTCAAAACGTACTCTTAAATAAAAAACATAGGTTTTGTGCTATGCAAACGTTTTTATGGTAAAAAGATGTGAAATTCATCAGAAGTATCTCTCTGTGTGGATATTATTGTGACATTCTACAACTATAAATGGTTAACTATTATGAAATTTATAAACAATGCGATAAGAAACTTAAAACTATTTAGCTAATCTAATTTTGCTTATCCTTTCATCCTTTCTATCATCATCATCTACTGTCTTGCTAATTAGTATGGATGATCATACCTCCCAAGAGTTATCATACTAAGATGCAACAGTGACCAGAAGCTTCTCTTATTCTATTCACATAACTCTTATATGTATTATTATCTCTGTGATTGTTCTTCTATCTTCAAGAAAAGATAACATGAACAGTAGGTTCTTAGCAGTTACAAAATGAATAAAAGACATGTACATACCATCAGGAACGAAGACCTCCATAGCATATGAGGCTGGTGGAGTCACAAAATTACCATTTCTGAGACATGCCTCTGTTCGTCTAGTTAAGTATCTTGTGGGTGACAGTGTCACAAGGGGCGGTCTGGCTTGACTGTTTGAAACTGAAAGAGCAGGTAACATATATTTAGTCTGGGATATGAATGAGAGAGAGAGAGAGAGAGAGAGAGAGAGAGAGAGAGAGAGAGAGAGAGAGAGAGAGAGAGAGAGAGAGAGAGAGAGGGGGTGGGATATATGCATGCATGCATGACAAAATGCACACGCATGTGCCTTTTGCACGCGTATACACATATAAATGATAAATAGTTTATGTTATAATTTTAACTACAAAATTAATGTGTCAGTTAAGCTCTGTCTAGTTAAGTTTGGTTTGTCACAATCTTGGCTGCAATAATAAATATGCTTCAATTAAACTCATAATCTTAGCCACAATATTCAATGTAATGTTTCAATTAAACTCCACCTAGTTTATGTTGTCATAATCTTAGCTACACTATTAATTGTTATGGTTCAATTAACTCTACCTTGTTTATTTTGTTACAATATTAAATGTGATGTTTCAATTAAATTCCACCTAGTTTATTTTGAAATAATCTTAGCTATAATATTAAATGTTATGGTTTCTTCCTTTTTAGAAACTTGTCTGGTACCCATTTTCATGAGGCTTGGTCATCCGTCGAGTCATATTGGTCATCAAAATTAAACTTGCCTCAGCTGGAGATTGAACCCAAACCACTGTTTTGACAGGCAAGTGAACTAACCACTACATCACTGCAGCTCCAACATATAAACCTATTGAATTCTTCATATCAGGTCAATAGACATGATCACAAACCCAAAATATTAAAGAAGATTAACCAAACCAATACAGATACAAATGAAGAGAGGGAGTAGAAAAAAAATGGACAAATGAGAATCTGGATAGAAACCACAAAAGAAGCCAAAGAAACTGGAGTGACATGTGTCCAGGTAGATATTTTATTCAACAAACTGATGAACACTAATTGTTGAGACCCAGTATTTCATAGGGTGATAAAGATGTGATGATATGTTAACAATTCTAAATGTTATCAAGACATAATATTTAAGTTAAGATGTTAGTGAAGGGGAAATGAAAACACTAATTTACAAGAATATACTTATGGGTAGTCAGAAAGCTAGATTTATGGCAGTAAATTGCCATGAAAACATCTCACCAGTCTTCTTCTTCTTCTTCTCCAGGGTGGCTGGTCTGAAACAGACCTGGGCGATCGTTAACTCTCCAATTTTCTCTTTTGTCTGTTATTTTGATGATGTTGTTGCATATCTTATTTGTCACCAAGCTGTTTCAACTTCCCACATACATCTTATCATGCCTTCTTCTGCCTCTCTTGTTTATTATTTCCAACATAAAGCTAATTTCTCTATTCCACCTCTTCTGTTGATATGCCAGATAAACTAAGACATGTATTTTCTTGTGGTTTTAATGAGGGATGCGTGTTATGTCCACAATATTCTCAACACTTCTCAAAGACCATATCTACTGCCTGTTAATATTTTCATCATTTCATTACTCACTGTCCTGCATTCACATCCATAGTCTATAGACTGAATAACTTGACACACTTTGACAAAACATACTAATATTTTAGCAGATATTAAAAACAGAAATGTCAGAGGGTTTTTATTGATGACAACAATGTCATAGATACTGCATAGATACGAGGGTTCCAATTGTGTACAAGACCCTATAACAAACTCCCTATAGGGAATTTTTACTACTAAGGACTTAAATGCTTCAGAAAACCTCTGACTCTAAGATCAAATCTATGAAACCCTTTGTATGAAACAAAGAAACAGCTACTATACACTTGCAATTATCATTAGATGACATGGCAGAGTGCGGTCCAAGTACCACCGGAGCAACGACAATCTTGAACGTAAACATGTTTGTATCTAATTTTATATAATTTGTATAATAATAAAACAATCTAAGTAAAACACAAGTTTTGCTAGCCAAATATTTGCATTTTCCCTACACTGGAATATAAATATAGTCCAAGTTACTTGTGTCGCTCTCACATGATATATGTGCTAATTGTATATATCCTTATAAGACTAGCTCAAGTTGTGAAAACAATATTCCTATTTCTAATTTTCCATTTTAGCTTAAATGCGCAGTGACCAGCTACAGAATCAAACCATTGCACCTTCAGGCCATGTTCTATGTAGACCAAATAGTTTTTGTATGTCTTGTTTCCTGGAATATATTCTGTATTGGGTCTGTTAAAAAAAAAGTATCAGACCTTTGGCTGGGAAAAATACAATCACTCATCTGGATATCTGAAACCATAACCCCCTTCAAACTAATTTACTTGGTATTAAACTCCCAGTGGTCCTATCAATGTCAGCATTTCAGGAAGGCTTCTTCGTGAATGGAATACAGAGTGGGTGTCGTGTTCTGCATGTCTTCTTGTGACTCAAATTGGGTCCCTTTCAGTTGAACCTTCAACTTGAGGAAATGCCAAAAATTACAAGCCTGACAAACCAGAGGAATGCTGTGTTTGGCCTATAAAGTCTGAATCGGATTAGAAATAAAGGGGGGGGGGGGGGGGGGAGCACATTATCATGATGGAGCTGTCAAGTTTGCATTACCCACAGGTCTGATCATTCACATTCTTCACATCTGATTCAAGATTTCTTGGCCAAACACACTATTCCTCTGGCCTGTCAGGTTCATACTCTATAGGAATGGCTCATTGACTATTCCCTAGCTTAAAATGCAGCCGCAAGGGGTCCAATTTGAGTCACCAGAAAACATACAAAAGGCAATGGCCATGCTGACTTATTCCCAAAGAAGCCTGTGGTCTAAGGTTAAAATACCACTTTATGTCTTGTTTGTGGTCCAGTCGGCCAAGCCTCATAAAATGGATACCAGAAATATTTCTGGGAGATAGGGAGGCTGACATGATACTGATCACATCACTCTATGAGTGCTGTTTGATCAAAAACATCTACACCGAGCACAATATGCCACAACGGCATGGAAGCGGGTCATTTACCACTTTACTAGACTATAAATTTATTATGTTTTTATCAGAGAAAAAGACACACCAAAATATGACATAACAATAGATGCAAAAATGCTTAACCAAGTCACCACATTTGAATATTTGGGGGCAATGATAACATCAGATGGAAGATGTGTGGCAGCAATTAAGAGCAAAAGCTGCATTTCAAAAGATGAAACATCTTGTATAATAAATCACTTTCACTGAATGTCAGAAAGAGAGCACTGAAATGTTATACTGAACCCATCCTGCTATATCTTGGAATGTGAAAGAACACATTTAGGAAGATCTTGGAGGCAGCAGAAATGTGGTTCACGGGATGTTTCAAATACCTTGGACGGCCAAAATAACTAATGATTTCCTGGAAGAGGCTAATGAAAGTAGAACATTATACACAACAACAGAAAACAGACAACCAGTGTCAATTAATGAGAAGGGAAGTATTAGAGAAGATTGTGTTGACTGGAAAGATCAGTGGTAGAAGCAGAGGGAAACCAAGAGAAATGACGATTGGTGGTTTAAGATGATGGCATGGATGAATATCATCAACAGAAATGATCTAGTACACCATGAACTGAGATCTGTGGCGAGACATGAACACATATGCCACTTGAAAAAGGCATATTAAGATACATTTATAAGAACACATTTTTAATTCTCAATTCTAAACTGTTAAATATAGGTAGTAGTTTACAGTTATAAGTCTGTTAAATCAATTCACTGTCTTTGATTGTGTAAAGTTTTGTTCTAAATCTACACTGTGTTGCACTATGCATTCTGTTAGTATGTTGTACAAGATGAACCCTCAACCAACTCACTTCAAGCCTTCCTATCTTATGCTATCTCATACAGCTCCGTCCATAACCTCCCCATTATTATTTGTTCTGGTCTCTAATTATCTTCTCCATATGTTTTAGGTTTTCCTCCACTTTGTTTGCCTTGTGTGTTCAAATAAAGACCTTACGAGTTATACTATTCTCAGGTTTGTTCAATGTATGTCCTATTTAGATATCAAAGACAGATTTCTACCACTCGTATGTAGATGACATAATTATCATAATCACCAACAAACTACCTACACTATTTCATGTCACCATGAACTGGCCAAATAAGAACATTTCCCTGTGATTTTCAACACAATTGTGCCATCGTTAGACAAACTATTCACGCATAGAGAAGATGGCACCATCCAAAAATCAGTGTACCAGAAAGAAAAGGACATGCTAGTACCTAAGTTTCCAGCTTCGCATCTGCCCAGTATAAATGTGGTCTAGTACCACCCTGTTCAACCATACAAGAGTATTTGTGCTCAAGATATACTGGCAGAAGAATATGAACCCATAAGGAAACATTTAAATCTACAATAGTAAACCTATTGGATTCATAACGCACCACTAGCACCCACCCAAACCACTATCCAATGGACACTGGTCCCCAAACTCCAAGTATTTATGCATTACCTTTCGGGTGATGACATGATGCAACACATATAGGACTGTCTCAAAACAAGAAAAATAAGTGTTATGAGTTGGTCGAACATTCTATGCTGTAATTCCAGTTCTGAGATAAAAAACCATTCCTATACCAACCCCATCAGTAAAAGAAACTCTGCCTTTGTATGCCAAATCTAATTGCATATATCAATTTCAATGTAAATGCCAGTTCATTTACATAGACAGAACTGAAAGATAGAAAACAGAAGTTAAAAACATATCCCTAAAAGGATAAAGAAACTAATAGGAAAATTCTGAGAAACCCACTAAACCAATCTGAAAGAACCTATGCCACCTATTAAACTCTGGGCATGTGACAGACAAAGAGGTTGTCGTTGAGCTATTCACCACACATAACCAAAGGTAGTTGAAAATTGCAGAAGTAATAGCAATACATACATGTAAACCGTAATGATGTACATAAAATGACATGACAGTCTATTAAATGCTGGCCTCCCTGGTCTACATGACTTTCTCCGTAATCTTGTATACTCTCGTAAGTAATGTGACGTTGTGAGAGAATCTGTAGCGGTTCTCACCACATCAGTAACTTACGGGGTATGTGAACCGGTCGCTCAGAAAGCAATTGCAAACTACTCATCATAATCTTGGCAAGAAATCAACAATCAGCTGAAAGATGCTGATGTTGACAGGATATGATATATGTTGACAAGGATATGCAGGGGAAAAAAAGTCTATTAAATACTACTATGCTAATACCAACAGTGAAACATATCAATGTATATTGTATTTTTCAGCCAAATGGATTCATTACGTTGCTTTAATATCTGTTGAATTTTTCTGCAGTATGCACCTTCAATATTAAAATACATGAGTCACAGTAAACATATGGAGAGCAAATTCATCATGGTAAACTCATGAGTCACAGTAAAGACATGGAGAAGAGATTTATCACAGTAAACATTGAGAATAGATCCAATATCAGTAAACAAGTGAATCACCATAAACACATGAAGAACAGATCAATCATGCATCTAAGTGGATGCCCGGTGAACAGATCCATCACAGTAAACACCTTTAGAACAGATCCATCACAGTAAATACCTTTATAACAGATCCATCACAGAAAACACCTACAGAACAGATCCATCAGTCAAAGCCTATAGAACAGATCCAACACAATAAACACCTAAAGAAAAGGTGCATCACAGTAAACACCTACAGAACAGATCCATCAGTCAACACCTATAGAACAGATCCATCACAGTCAACAACCATCGAACAGATCCAGTAAAGTAAACGCAGGGATTACACATCTATCGTCATAAACATTCAAGCTACAGGTACACTATCGCAGGTACATGGGGTACTAATCTCTCCCAATATATACACACAAGCACCAATCTGTCAAAGACAAGCCACAGAAAATACAAGCAAGCACATAAAAATAACATCACATGGTCTTATCACACCAACACAAATGGTGCAGATTTAGCATCATAAATCACATACAAATCTGTCAGTTACCACATGGGACATGCATACCGATCATCCAGAGATTTACTAAACAACAGCACATGTAGAGTATCACACAGCTGTAATGGTTAACTGTTAAACCAAAGTATGCAATAGTTAATACGGCATCTTTATGATGCTGTTTCCACTGAGACTGAAATGCTTTCCCAACAACAGTGATTCTTGAAGAGTTCAAACACCAACATTATCTCATCAATGAGATTGTCTTCTCAAACAGTGGCAGACTAACAATGCCAACTTGGGTTAGTGAATTTACATCAAATGCATGCCATAACTCGTGTACAAATCAATTCATTATGTTTAATAGTTAATCTATATGAAGGGAATAATCAAGTTTGATGGTGCAACTTCAGAAGAGTTTGAAATCAAGAGTGGAGTTGAGCAAGGTTGGGTACTAGCTCCCACCCTCTTTGAAATATGCCATTCGTGATCAGGAAGGTGGTATATACACTCACTCACGCTCAGATGGTGGCCTCTAGAATGCTCAGAGATTGAAGGCCAAGACCAAAATTAGGAGGGTGCTGATCAGCGAGATGCTGTTTGCAGATGCTGCTGCAATTACGACCCACTGAGGAACAATTACAACATCTACTAACTGCATTCTCCACTGCTTGTTCTGAATTTGGTTTAACAATTAGCAAAAAGAAGACACAGGTTATGTCACAAGGTGCACATGGGGTACCATAAATCTTTATTGATAACGCCGAACTGGAGACGGTAGACCTTTTCACATTTTGGATCCGAGGTAAATAGCAAATTATCCCCAGATAAGGAAATCAACATCAGGATTGGTAATGCAGCAACAACAATGAACAAGTTAACAAAGAAAGTCTGGGAGAAAAGGAACCTTACTGCAAAAAGAAAAGTCCTTGTCTATCAAGCCTGTGTCCTTAGTACTCTTCTTTATGGCAGTGAAACCTGGTCAACTTACTCATACCAAGAGAAAACAGCTTTCATATGCAGTATTAAGTGGCAAGACAAAATCACAAACACTGAAGTATTGGAAAGATCAGGTTGTGTGACAGTTTGTACTATGCTCAGTTTTCATGGACTTGGATAGGACACGTTAGGAAGATGAATGATGGTAGAATGCCAAAGGACATCTTTTTCAGTGAATTACATACAAACGGGTAAGAAATCTCGGGGTCAGCCTCTACAACGATACAAAGATGTGCGTAAACAGGAAATGATTGATACTGGCATTGATAATGCACATTGGGAGCAAGTCGGCGCCAAACGTGTTGCATGGAGGGCAAATATCAGAAACGGAATAAAGACAAAGAAGAAAATGATTGCAGGTAGGTCACACTAAGCGCGAGAGACATAAGATGGCGTGTGATGGTGAAAATGATCATGTGTTCACATGCAGCCATTGTGGACAAACATTTACAGAACGCATTGGTCTGATCAGTTACATTCTCCATGGGTTGTAGTTATTATGCCTTTTTGAAGAACAATGTAACAAACTATCGTCTTCAAGACGGAAAGGTGCCAATAATATACTGTTTTTATCTCTTTCCGTTCCACATAATTCCTCCAACTGCCCCCTAGTTTTACTATGTAAACTCTATCATATGCAAATGTATATTACTTTATGTCAGTAACATATGCCTATGACAGAAGGAAGTCCAAATTGCTTGGAATAGAGTAAATAAAAATGACTTCAGCTATCAGCTATAAACATTTAAAGTCCCTAGAACAAGTTTCTCCTATCTTGGACGTGTAATAACAGATGATGAAAGAAATGAAACAGAAATCAAAAAGAATAGAAATGGCCAAAAATACTTTCAGCAGCATGAAATCAGTATCAACATCTAGAGAGATTAACAACGCATTAAAAATAAGAATTGTTAAATGTTATGTATATTCAACACTACTATATTGCTCAGAAGCCTGGACATTGAACAAATACTTAGAAAGTTGAATAGAGGCCCTGGAGATGTGGATATACAGAAGAATATGTCTTATTTCATGGAAACAAGAACAATCAAATACAGAGGTTCTAGAAAATCTGGGAAGGAAAAGTCGACGAAAGAAATAAAAAAAGGGGCAAGTTTTGACCAGGTTAAAAGACATAACTCTTATAAAAACCATACTGCATGGCAAGGTTAAAGGCAAGCGAGCAAGAGGTAGACAACAATACAAGTAAGAAGATAACATCAAGAGATGGACGAACATCAACCTGACAGAATTTACAGTCAGAACAAGAGACAGTGTTGGAGATCCATTGCAGCCAACCTTCATTGTGGAGATGGCACCTGATTTAACTGAACATGAGATCATCAAAAGGATCCTCTCATTTTTTTCTTCAAAACAATAGCAAAATTCATACAGTATTAAGTGAGTTTTCTTAATCATGTTTGAACATGAGACCATCTTTACGCACAAGATCCTCTCTCTTTCTTCCTAGACAGTATTAAGTGAGTTTTCTAAATCGTTTGAGCAAAAACAAAATTTGAGCAGGATGTTTCAGGTTCAAATATGCACATGTCATGAAAACCTGCCCCCTTTACCTTAGATAATTTTCACAGACTTAATAAAGATTGATTTAGGAACCGACATCACAGCATTCACATTAGCGCCCCGTCCCCATCCTCAGAAGCTAGCGAAGAGTTCCAACCCCAATAGTACCAGTGGCAATCTGATTATATGTGCGCCTCGCCTTTCCTCTAAGCGTCGAGTATCAGCCAGATCCCCTCGTCACTCCTCGCATTCTTGCCAGACCTTGGTGATCCATTTGCTCCTCCGAGGTGTGTACGTGCTCCCACAAGGCCGCAACCACGTTTGCCTTATCATGCATCAACACTCCACCAAGTTTTGCAGAGCCAGCCAATCTGTCTGCCTGTTCATTCCCCAGCAAACCAGCATGCTCCGGAGAAAAGATCTAGACGATGCTTGCCACCCATGACTTCCGAAGCTAAGCAAGCCACTCTGCACGAAGCTTGCCTGTCCTCTCCCTACTCAGCATGCTTTCTGAGTCTGTTACAATCACGATGTGTGTATGTATCGTATTCTCCATCCAAAACTTAATAAAGAACAAACACACACAAATTAAAAGGGAAACCATTCCTTTAATACAGTTAATTCAGCGGATGGAGACAATTTTCTGATCATACCTCTTTAAACAGTCATCACATATTAATATGTACATTCACTAAAAGCAACATTCTTAAATTACCAACAAACAAAACATTTGATAGAGCAAATCTACTACTAAACAACAGGTATTAAATTTCTGTATAACTTTACAAATATTTTTACTAACAACCCAATTCCATGTTAGCTTTTAGATGTTTCTGTCAATGATACTATTTCAAATGATCAAGAAAGTTTTACAAGACATAAGGACAGAAAACAGGAAATAGGTTCTGCCATCACTGCTTGCTAGCACAGACAAGATGTGCATCCAAAACAGAAACTAAAGTAGAAAAATGATTATCAGTTACAGTACTGCATTCCACTCAACACAAATTACAATCAACTGACCTCAAGGAATATACGATATACAATTGGCCAGTTGCATTACATGCTTCTGACAAATGCACCACGGATACAGGTGATGGACGGACAGCATATATAAGAATTCAAGATATGGCAGTACTGAAGAATGACAAGAACTAGCTGGAGTGAACAATTGACAAGTTATGGAAACTAAAATAGAACAAGATTTCTTAAAGTAATACACAAGAAAAGGCATTCACAACATAAGAAATATAAAATAAAATAGAGGGAAAATGCTGAAATTGTAAACCAAATTAAACAGAAAAGTAGATATATAAAAGCCGACATACATGGAACTAAAGAGAGTGACACAAGCCAGGCATCCATGTAATGGAATCAACAGACACTTCATGATCAGCCCAGCAGTTTCAATACTTTATGATGATGAGTTTGTTACATTGCGTAAAAGCAACATATAGTACATTACAAACAACACACATTCATCTAACCACTTCAACTCACATATACTAACTAAACATTACATCAGAACCCAAACATAATCCTGCTGACTAGATTTGCTTTTGCAACATCTTTCACATGTACACAAAGTTGCTTTTACTCAAACACATGTACACACAGAGCCTGAATTGAATGTCTTATATCAGTAATCTTACAAGCTATGTTTCGTGGTGTCTATAACTGTGCCCCACATAAACGCTATCTTCATCAAAGTGAATATTATATACAGCTCATAGGAACAAGTTCAGACAACTTGCTTCTGGGTCATGCGAGTTGCCTCACCTGGCCTGGCATCTGCGTAAACACTGTACATTTCTGGAATACTCTTGAAGCGGGTTATCTTACGCTGAATCTGTTTTGGAGTTTCCTGGTAATAGTTGCGCTCATCTCGCGCCATGGCCTGCAAGAAAAAAAAGCAGAGTTGCTCAATATAAATAAATAAAGAATAAAGTACAGGGAATGTGTATTAACAAAGAACACTAACTACACTTATTTTAAATCATATCATATATTACACTACAGAGAGGTGTATGGTAGAGACAGCAATAATCTATCAGACACAAGAGAGCAAAATATAAAAAACAAATCTAAGTGTAAAACTGCCTCATAAATACTCTATACTTATAACAGCTGAATATCTTAACTCTACTAATATGCCTGAAGAAACACTAGTGTAAATTTTACATCTGGCACACACAAGCGTGAACAAGCAATTACAACATGTAACCTACAAGTGTAAAATACATAATAACACATTTGTATTTATCGGAAACCAAAAACAAACAAATATAGACATCCCAGAAGCTGGAAATGAAAGAAAGTTGGTGGAATAAATAAAAAAAGATAGAAGTCACATTATAGACATAGCACTTTTATAAAGTTCTATACAGGAAGGACAAGTCAAAAGCAGTCAATAAAAAGATAAGTAATAACACAAGCGAGAATATGTCAAGAGATGGACAAACAACAGTCTGTAAGAATGTACAACCAAACCGATAAACATAAAGTTATACTGCGAACTATGCAGATGTCACTTGACTTAATTATATACAAGCTATGAAAAAAATTCTCACAAAAGTATTCTTATCATTTTATTGCTTTTAATAATGACAAGTAATACCACCCACCCTCCACAGACCCTTTCCCCTGCCTTGAGCTATATTGGGTGTAGGGTAAGGTGCTGGCCCCATATTTGTATACATCAGCACTAGATGAGAGATATAGTCAATATCACGCCACCTGCCTGTTGTCATTCCTAGATATATTTAGCTATAGTAAACCCAGATTTTTATTCTGCCATTATCTTGTCATGTAATCTTAATCATGGCAAAATAAAATACTTTTACTATCGATAAATACAAACTAGGAATGATAATTCTGCACAATTTTATGTTAATGTATAAAATAGGCAGTGACAAGATTTCAGCAAAACCTATTCAATTTTATATACAATCTCTTCTTCTTCTTCAGCGTTCCGAGCCATTGAGGTTCTTTGCTGCAAATACAATCCGTCTCCATTCGTCTCTCTGGTGGATCTTCTCTTGCCAGTCGTTGATTCCAAGTGCTTGTAGGTCTGTACATGTATTATCTCTCCACCGTCTTCTTGGTCTACCTCGGGGTCTACGGTCATTTATTTCCTGAGTGTAAGCGAGTTTTGTTTCCCTATTATCTTCCATTCTTTCTATATGCCCCAGCCATTGTAGTCTATTAGCCTTCATGATACCAGTGATTAGAATTTTATATACAATGGTCTGAGTAAACTCTAATCTTGGCAACTACCATAGATCACACCATATGATAGACAGATATAAAGTTAGTTACATGCACTGTCGAAAAATAATCTTAAATGGAAAATTTAACACACAAAGGGAAAATGAACTTATAACCATGTCTTTCAGACATAAAAGAAACATCAGCAAGATATAACACTGAAAATAATTATCTGGCTTTATATTTGATGAACACACCTTAAAGTCATCTCCATATTTATCCATCATGTACACACAGAATCCAGCATCTTCTTCAGACATGCTCATCTTCTTGCGACCAGGCAAGCTTGCCTTTTCTTCCAAATCTGAAATTCATTTCCATTATATTAAGTTTCAACAGAAAAAATGTAATACAAATTGCACGAAGCAGCCAAACTGCTCCACATGATCTTATTTAAAATTAAAAGACAGCTCAAACTCAATTGATGAAACATGTTTAATAAAATATAATATCATCACATTCTAAAAACTCAACATTATGTGTTCATGTGATGTACAGAATTGTCCAACAATATAACCCATTCAAATAATTTACCTTTTCTCATTAATTTACTTGATTATGTAAAATTAATTGAATGCTGTTGTTAACTTATTCAAAACAAGGAATTAAACTCCGAAGAATTTCTATGATCAAACATAAAATTGATTTTCTTCACTTATCTCGTATCAATTTCACTTGTTACTTCATACTTAGCATACCTCTGTAACAAACCAAATAAGCATGTTCTTGTTAACTATAAGGTCCTAGATACAGACGAAGCTTAACTATCCATTTCTGCAGTTTAAAAATCTAAGAAATTGGGTACAATGCTGGCTTTGAACATGTTCCCAATATCACTGGTCATGAGCAAGACTACTTTCTTCATCTCTTTTGCTCTTTATCCCAATCAGGACATAGAACAAATTAAATTGAATCACAGAATACATGCAGACCTCCTGTGTGAAAAGGCAGATTTGCCCAGTT
The DNA here is from genome assembly GCA_963921405.1 of Cepaea hortensis. Taxonomy (NCBI): domain Eukaryota; kingdom Metazoa; phylum Mollusca; class Gastropoda; order Stylommatophora; family Helicidae; genus Cepaea; species Cepaea hortensis. Next base: position 142,123,563 of record OY992877.1, on the reverse strand, counting down.
CTGGACTCCTGTAGATTAAACTAGTAAACAAGCAACTTTCACCATCTGTAACAATCTGGCTTACCTTTCATAACAAAACCCTTGATTGGAGTTTTTTCAATGTCCACCTCCATTTCAACATTAAGCTGACCCATTTTTGCAGGCTGAAATTGAAGACATATGTTTATATATGAATATAAGTACCAACAGACGTAATTCTCAGAATTAAATGGTAATGTGATATCAGGGCTAATAAAATAAGCAAAGAATAGTAACCCTGAGGCTTACTATGTAGGTCGAAGGAGACGACTAAGGAAACTTGGTTTGAGACGAGCTATCTCATCCTATAGAAAACTTTAGCTACAAAATCCAACCAATCCAACACTCCTACAAAAAGCTTAGCACGAGTTGGTTGTGAGCTATGCTCAAGAGATGAAAGGAGGACAAAGCAGGAGAAGAGAAGAAAAGCAGGAAGAGCAAAAAGAGGAGGAAGACCAAGGTAAAAAGAACAGAAGGAGAAATCTTCTTCTTCTTTGCGTTCATCCGGAGTGTTTTTTTTCCAGATGTGATTGCGATGTGTTCTTATGCACCCTTGGGCCAACTCATCCGACTTTTGCGTGCATTTTTGACCAGGTTAGCATTCCTGCGGGACTCTCACTTTTGTGGTGCCATCCACATCCCAGCTGGTCAAGTTAGAACGGTCGAATACTTCACGATCAACCCTCAAGGGAAGGCAGGGAGTCCATGGCATTTTCCGCCATCCAGGGTGGCTTCCATAGTTGCAAAGCCGACACATAGCGCTCTGTTGCTGGGCTCACCAAAGGAATCATCACATCCTGCTCATGGCTGCTTTAATTGGAGGAGGAGGAATAATAAGATCAAAAAGGAAAAAGACGAGTGCAAGATCTAAGAAAAACATCTACAACAGCTTCAAAAGTTCTCTTCTTTTCTTATTTTGTTCATTTTATTCATGTAATTTTCATTGTCGCTCTCATAATTATCATCATGTTCCATGATGTTCGAGGTTCACCATCTCATACGATCACCTGTCTTTGATCAGGTCTGTGTTTTAGTATTGATTATGCCATGTGGCAGTTTATGTCTTGTCTGACGTTAAGGGGAAGACATGCTAGCACAGTGGCCTGGTGGTCATGTGTTTGAACACTTTTTTTAGGCTGATGACATAAACAGGATGGTGACCTTCTAAACTAACAAAAATAAAATGTAAAACAGCAGGGAAGAAGTTTACATGATTGTTGCAGTTTAAATAGGAAGTAATATGAAAAGATCAACTGGAAAGAGGACATAAGACTATGCCACAATAACAAGAAAGAGAAAATTAAGATGCACTGCAGCCACGCTTCACTGTGAATATTTTTTGGGGGCGTTCACTCGCTTTGAACTCAAACGTAGTCCATACACACTATTTATAGTAGTGATTGACTGAATTTTACGTGTGGAATAGCTTTCCCTATTAACTGTCCCTCACCATCAGGCGAACCCACTCCAAATTCAGAGGTACTTGTAATTTACGTCCCCAAATCAAGAACGACAGGTAAAAATTTTAGTCCAGCTGTCCGGTGTAGGGGTTAAACTGCTTACCTCAGCATTGGCACAATCAATGTTTAAGAACACGCGTTCTTACTCATCCGGCCATGCTGACCTGCAATATGAAAATGACAATAGACTTGGTCTGTGTTATGAATCATTATTCATTGTGTTCCGCATATGCCTTGCCAAGTGGCGTATGTGTTCTACAGATCTTGGTCCATAGTGTTCTGGACAAATTATATTGTTATTTCTTCATTGCTCTCGTATTAGACAATGCAGCATTATGTCCCTTGGTCAGATCTGCCTCTTCTACCACTGATCTTTCTAGTTACCATGTTGTTCTCCAGGGCCTCTTCTTATTATATTACCATGGAATCCTGTTTTTTTTTTTTTACAGTAGTGTATAATGATCTCATTTCATTAGCCTATTCTAGGCAATGTTGCTAGTTACTCTAGCTGTCCAAGATACATGCAACATGTCTCATTCCAAGATTGAAGTGATTATAAGCAAACATTTGCTAATAATGTAGGGACATCTTTTTTGGTGAATTACAGATGGGTAAGACATCTCAGGGTCGGCCTCTACTACGATACAAAGATGTGTGTAAGCGGGACATGATTGAAACAGGCATTGAGTGTTTGAGACGCAAGATGGTACATGATAGTGGAAATGACCACGTGTTCACATGCACCCACTGTGAACGGACATTTACAGCGCAAATTGGCCTTATCAGTCACATTCGCTACCGCCATAGGTAAAAGTTATTATGCCTTTTTAAAGCACAAACTATCGTCTGTCAAGACGGTAAGGTGCCAATGAAGGGACATTATCCGTAAATGGCTGGTCACGTGATTATTCATAAAAAAGTCATGTGACCTAGGTTTAACTACATTACTAATATTTGTGAAAATATTAACGTGTCATCGGTAGTGTAGTGGTTAGTACCTCCGCCTGTTACGTGGGAGAATGCGGTTCGTCTCCCCGCTGGTAATTCTTTTTAAATGTTTAATTAAAAAAGTATTAGACCTCATGATTATATATCCTAATTAGATCTCAAAAAAGATATTTAACATTACAAACTAAATTATACAACTGAGAAACTAGAAGCTTGTGAATAAAGTGTGCTCTTTGGCTCTGCAGAAGCTGGGGGAGGGGGGGCGGCATTCCCAGGCAGTGACGGGATGATCGAGTGGGCGTAATCGATGGATCCAATAGATGTCTTTGTCTAATGTGAATTTTACTTGCCAAATACATTATCACTGTAAGCAGTGTGTGTCCTTGACAAATATCCTCTTTGTGAGGTTTGAAGACAAAGAACTTGGAAGAACTTCGGGAGGTCGTCGCTGGAGCTACTCAGTTCGTTCTCTTTTCGGCAGAAATATGTCTTCTCGCCCGTTAAACTTTGTTGTAACCATGTCGCTGGCACCCTAACCACCGGACAAATATCGTGTTAGTGAGGTTTGAAGAAAAAGAACTTGCAAGCAAAAGACAGACAAGAAGGGAGAATAAAAATCTTCTTAAGCCAATCGACGGCAGTAGTAAACATCATGTGACCAGCCGTTTGTGAATAATATCCATACATTATTAGCAAATGTTTGCTAATAAAGTCTCCCTTCCAAGATTCACTGCCATATAGCAGATGTACTTTCCATATAACATTTCAGTACCTTTTACATTCTGAGGAAGTGATGAATATGAATAATGCTTTAGAAATAAATGAAAAGTACCTTTGTTCTGGGAATTTTCAGGGTCCTGTTAGAATCGGCAGAGATGCCCATTTGTCGAAGATTTTGATGGACACTTTTTGTTTCATCCCATGCTTTCTTGATTTCATCACTGCAATGACACAAATAATATTTCACTAAACATAATGCACAAAAAGGAGTTCCCAAGCTTTTAAGACATGCAGATTACAGAACCCATGAATAATTCATGGGTCATGATGTTATCCAGTCAAAGCTCAAACTGTAGAGAATGGTCTTTGTTTAAGACCCATTTCTGTGTCTGCCTAGCAACCAAGTTGCGAATAAACGAAGTCTCTATTCGCAACCAAGAGTAGATACAAACAAGCTGTGGGAAATCCTTAAACAATATGGAGTGAGTACACATCTAACAAACCATGTAGAAGCTTGTACAATTAATCAGCCATGTGCAGGGAATGCCCAAGTCTGCCCCTGCCTGAAGTCTGAGTGGGTTTACCCGATGGTGAGGGATGGTACCCGATGGTGATGGTAATAGGAAAAATAATCCACATGCAAATATCAGTCCAGTGCACTCTCCAGTAGTGGCAGCTATTAGTAGTAGCACGTACATTGGCTATGCTTGCGTTCAAAGCGAACGAACAAACAACAACAAATTCAGAAACCTCTCATGATATATTTGATATTTCCAAGAATTAATCCTGACACTGTGATGTATGGCCTGGTTTGGCAAATCAACAGAATGTTTTTTTTTTTTTATTTCCGGACATGTTTACGTTCAGTAGTTTGCCATTTCTTTCGGAACTACCTGCACTCATACCTCTGTATGAAAACCAACACAAGGCGGTCTGCTTCCAAATCACCACAGCTAGGTTTCGAACGCGGTATGCAGGATTATGAAATGCATTAATAACCCCTTCACAATAGACCCGGCGACTATTCATGTTTGTTTCAGAAGGTACAGTTAGTTGCATGTCTTTTACAGGACAACAAAATCAACCACGGCATTTATTCCAGAAGTTGGTGTTGTTGTTGTCTTCCACTTATGCCGTTAGGCGTCGTGGAGAAGGTTAATTGAAGCTCCAGCGCCTGTGACTAGCGCCTTTCCTCCAGTTTCCTACCGGTTTACCGGATAAATAATTACTATCAGTTACCAGTAAGTTAGCTAATTTTGTCAAAATGCCGAATAACTGTCTTTTTACATAGTTATCTTGTCGCTTTCACTTAATTTCTGAAAAATGGGGGCTGTGTGGTCTCAAGGTATGGTGTCCACTTCAAGTGCTGGAGGTCACAGCTTCAAGCCCCGGTGTGGACTGGGATTTTTTTTCTCGTGGACTTCTAGTAATAAAATTTCCCCTGATCTCTGGGTAGTGAGATCGGACACCTGTGTGTATTGTTGCACACGTTGGCAAAATTTTGAGTTAAAAATCTACCAAAAGTATTTCAGGATCCTCGCTGGTGCTACGGAGTTCATGCACTGAGCTGAGTTTCTCCAGACTCAGGTTTGAGTTAGGAGAACGGAGCACTTATGGGTGTGTGGCCGTGATGTTGATCCATCGACTAACTAAACTAAATTCATTTCTGAAATATGGGAAGAAAAAAAAATTTGTCGGCGGGGAATCGAACCACAGTAACCATGGTTACAAGCGGAGATACTCATCGCTATGCTATTGTGGCCACGATGAAAGCTTGACACAAATGTATAATATGGTCAAACACATGTCCCGATGACGTCACGTGACTAGCCTTTGGTTGCGAATAGAGACTTTGTTTATTCACAACTTGGTTGCGAATAGACACTTCGTTTTAAAAATTAACCTGGGTTAAAATGTGTACTAAAAGATATTTTGGGAAGAGAAGGAAGGTGGGAGACGTGATAATGATCACACACATTATACCTAGAGTGAGGATTGGTCAGTATAAAAACATGGGCATAACACCATGTGCCTTAATTAGCTACATCTTCTTAGAAAAGTTCCAACTAATATTTGTACATCTCATGATCTTTATTCTTAGATTATTAATGTGAACCGTAAAAAAACCTTGAAAACTGATAATTAAATGGCAAGTTTTCTATCATTTTAATTGTTTCAAAAGTGACATTATCACCTCTCGTGGTGCACTAAATTTTCTCTTCTGTAATTTATGTAGGTTGATATATATGTATTTGTAATTTGATGTCAGGTCTTAGTCAGATATGACTGAGCTACCGATCATTCATATGACAGTAGATTGTACGGTTATTGTAGATGGTACTACCTGCCTTCTGTTAGCGCAAAATATTGGGCGGCGATCGCCAAATCCGACACCCCATAATGTGCCAACGGCTTTGGGCGGAGGAGTGCAATTGGGAGGGTACACGCCTTACCCAAGTGCGAGGAAATGAAATGCAACCTAATATAGATACTAATAAAACTATTAAAAGACTAAACTTCATGGCAGACCAGGCCCTAAAAAGTAAAAGTAAACCTTGGTCGGCAACTGGTCTAGGATGGAAGCTCCGACAGGCGGAAAGAGTATTACTCAATTAGTATTGCTTTGCTGATTCGGCAGCTTGTCTTGTTTCAGACGTATTGGTGTTAGCTTTCCTCTGAAGTAAACTAGGCAGGCCGAGAGAGGGATCATGACATGATGCATGAGCAACACATGGTCATGGTCTCTATATTTATAATTAAATTCAGCCCAGGCTTTCAGTTGTGGAGAGGCATAACTCTATTTTACAAAAACTATCGCCTGTCAAGACGGCAAAATACCAGTCAGTCAGGTTGATATATACGTCACTTGGTGTCTGTTATATCACAAAACAGTAAGTTGGTTAATAACACATCGACAATTTACAACACAAGAAAACCAGGCGTTATCGGTAATGGGTAACAGTCACAAACTCATTCCTTACCACTTAATTGTCGGCATTCCCTTTGCTTTCTTCCAGTTCTTTTTTCTATCCTTGTCATATCGATACTTTTGGTGTCTCTTCTGTTTCTTAACTTTCCCCATGATCAACGAACAGTTGAAATATAAATGCCTGAATTGCAACGGAACACACGAGCTGCGAACACACGTGTCTATCGGACCGCTTTGTAAACAATGTTGTGACCTATTTTATTTGTCTATCAACACGCTAACTGTGCGAGGTCGATCGACAAACTAAAGATACGAAGTATGGTGCAGCAAAAATTCGATAGATTAGTTGGTTGTAATGAGGGGTGTAGAGCAGTAGAGGTATTGACAGGGCGGTTTTTTTTATACACAATCACGGAAAACAAAGGAGCTACGGTGACAAACCTTCATCAGCAACAAATCACAAGAAAACATAACAACATATAAATCACGGAGAAGACACTACATTGATTACATAATAATTACTGAATGGGAAAATTAAAACAAAATAATTAAATGTGTCACACTTATCTCAGAATTCTAGTGTGAAAGACATTTGCATGACAGTGGAGGACATTTGTTTTTCAGCTAGATGATAGCTCTTCGTGTTAAGAATGAACAAACGAAGAACTGGGAATATTATTTCCAAATACTAAAGTTATTTGACTTTTTTTTTTACCCGCGGGAAATGATAAATTATTCGCATTTGTTGTGTGTGTGTGTGTGTGTGTGTGTGTGTGTGTGTGTGTGTGAGAGAGAGAGAGAGAGAGAGAGAGAGAGAGAGAGAGAGAGAGAGAGAGAGAGAGAGATAACAAACACAGACACGGTGAACATGTACATACCTTATAAGTTATAACTGGGAAGTATTATCCCACTTGGCCCACGCTTTCCTGTTTCTCTTTCAATGCAGACAGAAGGTGCTAGTAACTGTTAGTTATAGGTATAGTTTGTTTAGTTTAGTTTAGTCGACAGATCAATATCACGGCACACGGGTGTTACCCATAAGTGCTCCGTTCTACTCCTAACTCAAGCCTGAGTCCGGGAGAATCTCAGCTCAGTGCACGAACTCCGTAGCACCAGCGAGGATCCTGAAATACTTTGGGTAGATTTTTAACTCGAAAGTTTGCCCGGGCAGCGCCGTTATGCTACTCTTTTTCGATTTCCAACTGCCAAGGGATTTTTTACGTGCGCAACAATACACACGGGCGTCCGATCTCACTACCCTGAGAGCAGGGAAAATTGTGTTACTAGAATTCCATGGCCGGTCTCTCTGGCCGAAGGGTTACACGACTTTCTCCGTAATCCCGTTTATCCACGCAGAGTCTCACAGCGCACGATAATTGGAAGCGGTTCCTCCCCAGATGTGTCTCCACCTTGCCGTGGTGGGGGGGGGGGGGGGGGGGGGGCTTGCGTGTCCCATTGACCCCATCTGCTTGCCGATGGATGAAACCTACATATCGGACAGCTTATGGGTTAGGGCCCAGACTAAGAGAGACACAACCTGCTGCTCTGCAGGTAAACTGAGGATAGCAGTCAAAAGACTAAATCGGGTACACGAAGGCAGAAGTTCTTGGTCCGGGCAAAACTCTTAAGGCTCCCTGTCGAGGGCTGTGGCAGCCACAAACCCTCGGATCTGAGAGCCGGGCCGATACCCACCTACCGAAAAATAGAGGCGAGATACTAAGCAAGCTACATGCTCAGGTCTGATACAAGTTCGAAGGCTCTCAGCTGGGGGATATGAGGGATTCCCGGATGAGAGGGCCTGGCCATTTCTCGTTCACTGCTGCACGAAGGTAAGGTACTGAGCCGGCAGCACATGTAGCCTACCTCTTGAGCGAGTACAAAAAGTCAGAAAAGTGCCCCAGTCAAAGGAAATGGTTACGAAAACTGTCTGTATCTAACTCATAGAGAGTGTATATAAAAGTGGACAAACGTCTCAATAACACGAAATGGAACGCACGGCGAGCGAACCTATTGCGTGGTCCGAAGTCAAAAGCAAAAGCTTACCGAGTGGATGTCGCCCGCAGTCTGACCGTTCCTGGTGTGTGCTTGAGCGACCAGTGGCAAGCGAGATTCCCAACACATGGAAGTGAGGAACTGAAGCAGCCATGAGCAGGACGTGGCAACTCCTCGGGTGAGCCCAGTCTCAGAGCAATATGTGCCGGCTCTGCAATTATGGAAGCCTCCTTGGATAGTGAGGGAATGCCCATTCTGCCCCTGCCTTCCCTTAAGGGTTGACCATGATGTCGCTGACCGTTCTATCTTGACCAGCTGAGATGTAGGCGACATCACAAAAATAAGTCTAACGTGCCTCGAAACCCGAGGAAGGCTAACCTCATTAAAAAAAATGCCCGCCAAAGCCGGAAGTGCCGTCCTACGGGTGGCAAAATAAAAATTGACACTACGCATTTTACGTCCGAGTGAAACGTCTCGTCCGAATGTCTCTCGTGCTAGGAACAGCTCTGACTACCTAGTTTCCGAATGCCGCTCTTGTTTGGAACAGCTCTGACTAGGTAGTTTTCCGAATGTCCGTTGTGCCTGGAACAGCTCTGAAAGGCACAAAGACAAGCACATGTCCGAACCGAAAACTCGCTAAGTGGATACCGTCTGCAGACTGATCTGGTTTGTGCGGGAACGGCCCGTGGTGAAGGAAAGCCCAATATATTGAAGTGAGGACTTAAAGCAGCCATGAGCAGGACGTGACGATTCCCTCGGTGAGCCCAGCACCAGGGCGATATGTGTCGGCCCTGCAACTATGGAAGCAATATTGGATGGCGGAAAATGCTATGGACTGTCCCTGCCTTCCTTTGAGGGATGACCGTTGTCTTCGACCGTTCCAACTTGGCCAGCTGGGTTGTAGATGGCACCACAAAAGTGAGAGTCTCCCAGGAATGCTACCTGGTCACACAAAAAAGCACGCTATAGTCGGATATGTTGGCCTACGGGTTTCGGCCCAAGGGCGCATAAGAGACACACCGCAAGCACATCTGAAAAAACACTCCGGATGAACGCAAAGAAGAAGAAGCGGTTCTACTCGTGTTGGTGCCTTGCGGGATAAATGAGCCGGCCGCTCAGGAAGCAATGGCAAACTACTGAGAAATCAACAATCAGCTGAAAGATGCTGATGTTGACAGCGATGCCCTGTAAAGGATACGCAAAACACACACAGAAGTCCATGTGAAAAGTCCCGGCCCTCACCGGGGCTTGAACCCGGAACCTCCAGCACTTGAGGCAGACGCCATACCTCGAGACCACACCACCCCCTCCCCGTTATTATATGTATGTTATAGGTATAACATGTCCGTAGCATACATTGATAAGTTTTTCCCCCAATGTTGTTTCATTCTTTTGGATTAATAATGGATCCTTGCTGCTAAAGTTGTCTACGGATTGAAGTAGCCAGCCTCACGCAAACCCTTCTAAGCCGTCTTTTATGACGTGCATGACAGGTTACGGTGTTATTATTCTTTTCTTCCCTTATATCTCTGGCAACATATGGGCGTTTCTTCTTCTTAGTCCCCGATTTGCTGTGTTGTTGTTTACATATTTGTACACTTTCACTTTACGTTAATTTAGTATTATTATTATTATTTTCACCCACAATGATTTCTATTAGCCAGGTTTGAGTTCATTGTAAGGTATGTACACTGTGTCTGTCTTTGTTCTCTCTCTCTCTCTCTCTCTCTCTCTCTCTCTCTCTCTCTCTCTCTCTCTCTCTCTCTCTCACGGGAGTCACACATATCTATCTTCATTTGGTTGGAGGAGGAAGAGAAAGGGGGGGGGGAGGGAATATCGACTACCATAGGATATTGTTATTTCTCTTAACAGGTGTTCAAGAGTTTCTTGACTGTCTACATCAAAATTCAACGAATCAGTTTGCGGTTTTATCTTATTCTCGAAGGCTGCTCAATTTTTTATTTTCGGTCCATTTTCTTTCGGCATTTTCCACATATGCTTCCATTAGATTGTTCTCACCTTGTCTGCTTATTATCCAGGTCTTAAAGGCATGCTCTACAGTGCACTTCAACCATCATTAGTCACTACAATTGACATTGGATTGGAGTCTGATGATAATGACATTCCTAAGACATGTAAAGGAAATATTAGTAATAATAATATTATTACCAGCCTAGACCCTAATCACAGCCAGTCCGTACGTGTTGTGTGAAATTATGACACGCTTACAATATAATATATCTTCGCATTGTGTAAAAATTCAGCCTTGTATGTCTTAATGTAGTCAGTCAGTATATTCTAAACTCCGTGGCTTTTGTGTGTGTGTGTGTGTGTGTGTGTGTGTGCGTGCGCGCGTGTGTGCATGCGTTCGTGCGCGCGCGCGTGTGTGTGCGTGTGTGTGTGCGCGCGTGCGTGTGCGTGTGCGTGTGCATGCGTGCGTGCGTGTGTGTGTGCGCGTGCGTGCGTGCGTGTGTGTGTGCGTGCGTGTGTGTGTGTGTGTGTGTGTGTGTGTGATATGCAAGCTTGTCTTATGTTTTCCGTAATTCTATTCTGTAAAGCTGAAAACACTTTGTGTTTTTATATTGTTTACATTTCCACAGCTTTACCACAGTTTTAACAAATTTCTTTTTCATCTACTTCTGCTATCAACGGTTGCAATGCATCTATTCCAGCTCGGTCACAAACATGATCCATTGAAGTTAATGCGTAGATAACCCTTTTCTAGTACCGTGCCACTTAAGCCAATATTTTCCGACCTCGATGATTGAGGTTTCTTTTATGGATTCCACCTCCAATAGGCAGGCTGACTTCCCGAGCTTAAGGGCTTTGAATGCTCCTGACTTGTAGGCACTTCAATGTCATTTATGTCGGTATTATTGAGGATCTGCCAGCATCTGCACACATTTTGAGCACACCTTCTGTAAATTTCATGTAAAGAACGTCACAATCAACCCCAGCATGTTTTTTCTTGGTGATTCACTAGGCTTTCGATAGTTTGCCTGTTCTTTCTGTTCGCCCGACGCTTGTACTATGGCAATCAATGCAAAACGGTATGTTTCCAAATTGCCGCTGACTTCGAACCCTCAACTCGATATGTCGGGGAATTGTGAAACCTGTTCACTGCTTCAAAGTCACAGCGCCAGAAATTCGTGATAACTATGAAGTATTATCCCAGTTGATCCATGCTGCATATTATTCTTTCAATACCGACAGAAGTAGCTAATTACTGTTAGTTATTGGTATGCGATGTCCTAAGCATACACTGACAAGTCTCCCCCCCCCCCCCCAATCGTTGTTTCATTCTTTTAAATTAATAATGCATCTATGTAGCTACAGTTTTCTACGGGTTGAAGTAGCCATCCTCACGCCAACCCTCCTTAGCCACCTCTTACGACCTGCGTGAAAGGTTACAGTGTTATTTTTCTTTTCTTTCTTTATGACCACGGTAACATACGGGCGTTTCTTCTTCTTAGTTTACTGTATTCTAATAATATTTATGTAATACTTAAGTTCAGCAGCCCCCGATTTTCTTCTTCAATGATTATGAAATTGACCCGGAATATTGGATCAAGTTATGTGAGTCCATTCAAAATGCAAGTGATCAGAAGCATGAATGAATGGATAAATAAAGCCTGTTGTCCAATGATCAAAAGAAGTGCACTACTGAAAACCTTGAATGGAGAAATCATAACCGATAAGAAACAGCAGATAGATAGATGGGTAGAGCACTATTTGGAGCTTTACTCAAGTGAGAACAAACTAGCGGATGATACCCTCAACGCCATAGAAGACCTACCAACTCTTGACCACCTGGACACACTTCCCACCATAAAAGAAATTAAGTGTGCTATAAATGAACTTGCATCTGGTAAGGCTCCAGGTAAGGATGGGATTCCAATAGAGGTTATAAGGAGTGGACAAGGCACACTCACTCTACAGATCCACCAGCTAATAGAGCTATGCTGGCGAGAAGGAAAAGTCCCACAGGATTTCAAAGATTCAAGTATCAAGGGCAATCGGAGTGACTGTAACAACTATAGGGGTATCTCACTTCCGTGTATTGTTGGGAAATTGATCTGCGCAGACTTCAAGTCCTAGGGGATCAAGTCTACCCCGAATCACAGTGTGGCTTCCGACAGAACCGGTCTGCCATTGATATGATATTCTTATTGCAACAAATGCAAGAAAAATGCCGTGAACAGAATTAACCACTTTTTATTGCCTTCATCGACATCACAGTGGCATTTGATTTGGTCAGTCGTGAGGATCTATTCAAGGCACTAAAGAAGATTGATTGATTGATTGATTGATTGATTGATTTAGGAACCGACATCACAGCATTCGGAGCATTCCCATAAGCGCCCCGTCCCCATCTTCAGCAGCCAGCGAAGAGTTCCAACACCAGTAGTACCAGTAGCAATCTGATTATATGTCCGTCTCGCCTTTCCTCTGAGCGTCGAGCGTCGGCCAGATCCCCTCGTCACTCCTCGCTGTCTCATTCATGCCAGACCATGATGATCCATTTGCTCCTCCGAGGTGTACACGTGCTCCCACAAGGCCGCAGCCACGTCTGCCTTGCCATGCACCACCAAGTTTTGCAGAGCCAGCCAATCTGTCTGCCTGTTCATTCCCCAGCGCACCGGCACGCCCCGGAGAAATGATCCAGTTGATGCTTGCCACCCGTGGCCTCCGAAGCCACTCTGCTCGAAGCTTGCCTGTCCTCACCTTCCTCAGCATGCTTTCGGAGTCAGTTACAATCACGATGTGTATGTGTATCGTATTCTCCATCCAGCGGAAAGCTGCACTGACCGCCTCCACCTCCATTCGTAAGCTAGATGTTGTGGTATCAGATGCCAGGTTCTCCTGCACCAAACGTCGACCATTAGCTTTTGCTAAGAACCCCTAGGCACTTCTCCTACCTCTCAACACCAACCCATCTGTGTAGATAATCACATCACCCGAGCGAGCATTATCCTGAATTTGTTGCTGGATTTCCACTTCTGTGGCCCCTGCTGGCCATTCCCTGCACTCCCGGCTCAGTGTGATTATAACTCTGCACAAGTCTGACTGCTCCGCTGGCACTCTGACCCACTCCTCTCCTCGCCTAATGTTCTCCAAGAGGCACACCTGCCTGATCGTATCCTCCGCCTGAGCCATCCATGATTTCCATCATATCAGTCGCTGACCCTTAAAGGCCTCCAGCGCCTCATGCAACGGGTGATCTGTGTCTGCAGCTACTCTGAGGTATGCTTTCGCCTGCATCATCTTGAGCCTACCAGCAACAGTCGGCAGAACAAGGATGTAACGCATACACAGTACTGGGGTGTCTCTGGTGCATCCCAAAATGACCCGTAAAGCTTCGTTCTGTATGCGCTCTAATTTTCACCAGCTGACTCTTTGAGACAGTGAGCAGTCCTAGTCCATAATCAATCACTGAGAGGATCAAGTGCTGGTATAGTATGAAAAGCATTCTCTGCTCTGTGTCCAATGCAGCCATAGTTTTAAGTGCATTGAGTCCCTTTAGAGACCTTAACACAAGCGTCTCCACATGGTCATTGAATGACAGGCTCCTGTCAAATGTGATTTCCAGATACTTCAGTTTGTTCTAAGATTGGCTGCCACCAATTCTTCTGTCCATTGTGGAATCATCCCATGCAAGCATGAAGGGTATAATCAAGTTTGATGGCTCAACTACAGAAGAGTTTGAAATCAAGAGTGGAGTTAAGCAAGGTTGTGTACTAGCTCCCACCCTCTTTGGGATATACTTTTCACTTCTACTGAAATATGCCTTTCGTGATCAGGATGGTGGTATATACATTCACTCACGCTCAGATGGCTGCCTCTACAATGCTCAGAGATTGAAGGCCAAGACTAAAATTAGGAGGGTACTGATTAGAGAGTTGCTTTTGCAGATGATGCTGCAATTACGACCCACTCTGATGAAGAATTACAACGTCTACTATCTGCCTTCTCAAATACTTGTTCTGAATTTGGTTTAACTATTAGCAAAAAGAAGACACAAATTATGTCACAAGGTACACATGGGGTACCATCAATCTATATTTACCAACTAGAGATAGTAGTCCATTTTACATATCTAGGGTCAGAGGTAAATAGCAAGTTATCCCTAGATCAGAAAATCAACATCAAGATTGGTAAGGCAGCAACAGCAGTGAGCAGGTTAACAAAAAGAGTGTGGGAGAACAGGAAGCTTACTGCCAAAACAAAAGTCCTTGTCTATCAAGCCTGTGTCCTAGGTACTCTTCTTTATGGCATTGAAGCCTGGACAACTTACTCACATCAAGAGAAACGTTTAAACAGCTTTCATATGCGGTATCTGCGAGGAATACTTGGTTTTAAGTGGCAAGATAAAATCACAAATACTGAAGTATTGGAAAGATCAGGTTGTATGACGGCTTATTCCATGCTCAGTCTTCGTAGACTTACTTGGATGGGACAGGTTAGGAGAATGAATGATGGTAGAATACCAAAGGACATCTTTTTTTTTTTTTTTTTTGAAATACAGATTTTAAGAGATTTCAGGGTTGGATTCTACTGCGATACAAAGATATATGTAAGCGAAACATGATTGATACAGGCATTGATCATGTACATTGGGAGCAAGTCACCGCTGAACGTGGTGCATGGAGGGCAAATATAAGAAATTGGATAAGAAAAAAGGAGAAAATGGTGCATGATGGCGGAAATGACCATGTGTTCACATGCATCCACTGTGGACAAAAATTTACAGCGCTAATTGGCCTTATCAGTCACAATCGCTACCGCCATGGGTTGTAGTTATTATGCCTTTTTGAAGCACAATGTCTACAAATATCGTCGATCACAGTGGTTCTCAAACGGTGTGGAATTCCCCCCCCCCCCCGGAACCAAGATCGCATTAATACAAGAAATTACTTGATATTGTTTTTCCCTCTAAATTTTATGGTTCTGTACTTCTCGCCCTAATGAAATTCGTTTTATAACGTAAGTAGACCCTAAAATCACTTTTCATGTAGATGTCTAGACTTGTTCTAGTATGTGTTATTAAATTTAGCTTCCATTTTCAAGTATACTGTGTAAAGGTGGGGGGGGGGGGGAGAGATTTACAGGGAATAAATTTTAAAGGGGGGGGGGGGAGAGGGAATGACGTTCTGAACATATGGTAAAGGGGAGCATGGGCAAAAAAGGTTGAGAACCACTGGTCTATCAAGACGGCAAGGTGCCAATGGAATTGATTATGAAATGGTCCGTTGCTTACGCCGTTACGTGGCTTCAGGGGAAATTGCATGTTCTCAGAAACTACACTTTAATGTTAGTTCAGTAGTCAGCTATTGATATTTAAATCAGCTGCGTTAATGTAATGTTTTCGAAGGAATAGTTTCGATCGTATACACTTATGGGAATTCCCCATTATATTTGCATCATTTCAAGGAATTATTACACTATCCTCTGTGACTCATCACATCTCACCTTGGTCTTCTTGTACCTTGCGGTGTCAAGGTGAAGCATAAACAGCCGGTGAGTGGGTGCCCGTTTATGAGCTTCCTGTATCTTGATTCCGATGGACTGTTATTCCCCGTCCATCGTTTGCATGGTCGGCCTTTTCTTCTGGTTTCATTTGGTCTGTACATCGTTGCCTGTGGTGGTATTCTGTTAGTTGGTAGCCTAGTTATGGGGCCGAACCATTTAATTTGCTATTTTCTAATGAAATTTAGCGCTGTTATTACCCCAACTTTAGTCCTCATTTAATCATTTCTGATTTTCTGTCTTCTTGATACGTTGAATATTCTTCTCAGGAATCTAATTTCCGTTGTAATTTTTCTTTTGTCTTTCTTTACCATTGTCCTTGTTTGGCAGTGGTAGCATAGAGTTGGTATAAAGATTGTGCTACAGGGTGCTGTTTTATTATCTATTGATACGTGTTTCTTCTTTAGTGTTGGTGCCATTTGTCCAATGAGTTGGTTTGCCTTCATCATCATCAAGTGCCCTGCCAGCTGGCGTGGGCGTTCATGGCTCTTTGCCTTAGTGCATCTATTTTCGATCTTTTCTTTCGGATTTGCCATTTGATATTATATACCTCCCAAGTACTTGGAGCTCTTTACTTGTTTCAGGGGGTGGGGGGAGGAGGTCTTCTTTTAGATGAATTTTAGTTTTTTCTTCTTCTTGGGTTATAGTCATTACCGATCTTTTACTGACGTTGATTTTCTTGCTGTGTTCCTTATTATATTTATAATTAGTTCTTAATTGTCAGCAAATTGAAGTTTTTCCCCTGATGTAATGTGCTGTTCTTCTGTGTTCTGTTCTTCGCGAGGTTTTGTTGCGGTCTCTGGCTGGTTTCCTTATATATGCTTCCTATATAAGTTATAAACAAGAGGGGGGGGGGGGGAATATGACACATCCCTGTCGTACTCCGGATCTTATGTTGAAGGGTTCTGAGTGTCCTCTGTTTGTTCTTACCGTGCCAAAACAAACAGTGCATTCACTGTTGTTATATAAGCTACTACATAAGTTTGTTGGATGTATACTCACTCCACATCTTTTAAGGATTTCCCACAGCTTGTTTCTGTCTACTCTATCAAATGCCTTTTCTTGGTCGACAAAGGCCAAGTAGAGTGTTTAATTAAATTCAATTGCTTTTTCTATCAGTTGTCTAATAGAAAAGATCTTAAAAGCCTTTATCCCCCCCCCCCCCCTAAATCCAAGTTGTATTTTGTTTAGCTGGGCTTCAATTATAGGTCGTAGTTTTTTCTCGAGAATGTTGGAAAATAGTTTTCCAGTATGAGTCAAACGAGAAAGCCTCTGTACTGTGTGCAGACTCTTTCACTGCATTTGTTTTTTTCCACATTGGAGTAATTGTGGCGTTTCCCCAGTCTCATTGTGTTTCTTGTTCTACCCAAACATGGTTAAACGTTCTATGTAACCATGCTGTTAATACTTTTCTTGCTGCTTTAATTAGTTCAACTGGTATTTCTCCTTGTCCCGGTGATTTACTCAATGGCGTTAATCTGATGGCTTCTCTAATTTCTTCTTTCAGTATGTCTGGTTCTAAGTTCTTCGATGGTATCCTCGTAGGTTTCGTGGATTCCTATGGTATCGGTTGGGGTGTCGAGAAATTGACCAAAATACTGCCTCCATCTTTTTAGGATTTGTTTTTGTTCACGCAAACGTCCTTTTCCACTGTTAATTATTTCAGCTGGGTCATATGGTGGCTGCGACATGACATTCCCAAAAGGAAGTGTTTATTCGCAGACGGTTCTGGTCACGTGACGTCTATCTTATATATAAAAAAGACCGTATGTATCTCTGTATGTATGTATGTATGTCCTTTATACGCTCGCGAACGGCCCATCCGATTGAGATGAAATTTTCTACACGCCTTCCTTTCATTCCAGAGATGCCAACTGTCGTATTTGTTTTTTCTTCTTCCTCCTCCTCCCTCCTCCCTCCTCCCCCTCCCAAAATACGTACGTCCAGGAAATGGTCTTCTACATAGACACTTCTCTCTGAGGTCCGCGATAACATATTAACCTGGTGGGATGGCAATCAATCATCCTACTA
This sequence comes from Cepaea hortensis, assembly GCA_963921405.1. Taxonomy (NCBI): domain Eukaryota; kingdom Metazoa; phylum Mollusca; class Gastropoda; order Stylommatophora; family Helicidae; genus Cepaea; species Cepaea hortensis. The sequence continues at coordinate 142,105,938 of OY992877.1, read as the reverse complement.
CCTCCTCCCCTCTTCCTCCTCCCTCTTCCTCCCTCTTCCTCCTCCCTCTTCCTCCCTCCGCCTCCTCCCTCCTCCCACTCTCTACTCCTCCTTCCTCCTCCCTCCTCCTTCTCCTCTCTCCTTCTCCCTCTTCCTCCTCCCTCTTCCTCCTCTTCCTGCTCCCTCCGCCTCCTCCCTCCGCCTACTCTCTCCTCCTCCTCCCTCCTCCTCCCTCTCCCTCCTCCTACTCCCTTCTCCTCCTCCTCCTCCTCCCTCCTTCTCCCTCTTCCTCCTCCCTCCTCCTCCCCCCTCCTCCTCCACCCTACTCCTCCCCCCTCTTCCTAATCCTCCTCCTCCCTACTATTCCTCCTGTCTCCTCCTCCCTCCTTCTCCCT